>LUCG01080523.1:0-13070 GCA_001633085.1 Carthamus tinctorius | reverse complement strand
CGATGGCCTTACCGATTGCGGTACCGGTTAGGCGCGGCGGTGTTACCGCCGGTACCACCACCGATACCGCTCCCTTACCGACCGGCCGCGGATGGCCTTAGGGTGCATTTGGTACGTTAATAAGACAGGACAAGATAGAATATAACAGAACAATTGTTCAGCGTTTGATAAGACATGTTAGGGCATGACTGGACAAAACATGGTTGATTAAATGATCATTTTACCCCAAATGAGATTTTCATTGTCTTTTTTTTACCAAATAGTCAATCTAAATGAAAATTAACAAAAAACACAAAACTACAATCTATGTATCAGCAAAACTATAAGTATATAATCAAAAGTAATATAGTTTGCAAGATAAACAGTAGCAATATACATTGTTAGTTAGATTTTCGATCGGGTTTCGGGTATGAAATGTAATCCCCAAAAATTAAAATCAGGTGTGAAGTATTTCGAACCATGTCGGATTCGGATTTAATTGGGCTTAGGTTCGAGTTTTAACAATATGGATTCTCTTTTTTCACCAAATTAGTAGAAAATAGAAATAATATGCAACAAAGAACTTTATTAGATATAATGGTTATAAATTTAATCTTAACCCTTTATTTTACATGCTTAATCAATAAAGATTAAAATTAATTTAAACTCCAAAAATCCAAATTTCAAACGTTAAAAATTAAATTAAACACTTCAACTAATAAAAATAAAGTTCAAACCTCAAAAAAGTAAATAAAAATACAAAAAATATTAATAAAAGGTCTTATTCGGGTTTTGCGAGGGTCTGGGTAATAGGTATGGAGATCCTACCCGAACCGAGTAACTCGCCAAAAAGCCAGATTTCGAAGATCGAGTTAGTTCCGGTTATGTGCCTTAGGTAGATTTGAGGGTTTTCGGATCGGATTTTAGTCGAGTTTTGCTCACCCTTAAGTATGAGGCAATTATCGTCAAAGAGAAAATCAATATGTTTCTTGAGGGGTAACTTACATCTAACTTTGTTCTATTTAGTTCCAAGGGATAGGATGGAACATGTTTGTTCCACTCTTGTTTTATTTAGTTCTAGTGCGTTCCACATAAATGTCTACCAAACATAGAATAAATGCACCCAATCTTTCTATGGATAATATATGTGTACGTGTTTATTATCTTGAAACACATTTGACATAATGCATCAATGATGGGTTAATATAAAAAAAATGACGGGTTAATATTAAAACTATTAAGCACGCTAACAATTTTTTCCCTTAATAAAAAGAAATTCCAATGGTGTTATTACATTATTTAAAAAAAAATTGGTAACAAGACTTCAACCCTTAAAATAGAGAAACACTTGAGGTTACTAATGCTTTTTAATTTTTTTTCGCCTATTTTAAATTTATTACTTTTCTCGTTGATTCATTTTTATTTTCTATAATTCTTTTTTCGACTTTTATAGCAAAAGATCATTACATAAATATAGCAAAAGATCATTACATAATTTCAACTCTTTTTCATGATTTCCTCAATTATAAATATGATTCTCAAAAATATTATTTATTTTGCTTTGTATATTTTATCCGATGTCGAATCTCGTAAATCCAATTTCACACAATAAGTGTATTTAGATATTTAAAAATATGATACACGTATAATATTAAGTTTTCTATGTTTTAAGACAAATTAAACATCCTACATGGTGGTATACAATTAGTTCGAGTATTACTATCATTATACACAACGTCTCTAAAATTCAATTTAGCTTTGATGTTACATTATGGTACTATATAATTATAATATATGTATTACAAAGAACACATTATTATTCAATAACAATAACAAAGATTGGTCTTTAAAAATAATATACTTTTATGTCTTATAGTTTTAAATAATGAGGCATTATTTAGCCTTTTCTTCCGGGGCATGAAAAAGCCTAGATGCTAGTGTTACTCCCTTAGACTATGTAAAAAGGTACATCAAGTTAGATATTGTGATACATGTACCATATTTGTGTATCTTCATAGTGTCTCGCTTGATGGTCCCAGCGATCTGACACATGACTCCTCGTACGTGCCTAAAACAATTTTTGTATATCTAACAGACTTGTATATTTAGCATGTTTTAAAACTATAAATTCTTTTATAAAAACTGTAGACGTTTTAACACGTAAAAAATATGCCTGAAAACACTTTGGCATATAAATAAGTATTATATCATGCATCCATGCTTAAAAAAATATTGAATGGTGTATCGTTGCAATAGCATAAAAGTAAATTACTCCTTATGATCCCAAAGTTACAAGTTTATGTTTTTGTAACAATATTTATGTGTTGTATATTTTATTAATTATGATGTAATTATAATAGAATATTAGTTTATGTTATAGATTCTTAATTTAGGGATAGTTTATTAAAAAGCATTTACTTATACTCCATATTATTTACCTTTTTTTTAAAGACAACAACTTTATTAAAATCAAAACATATCACAGCTTTCAAAGGTTGCAAGAAGCAACCTTGATTAGCATAATACAACACCACTACAAAAACCACCTAATACTAGGTCTAACTTTCAAGCAACTAGACCCGTAAACTTTGAACCGAAACCATAACCACTGAAACAAACGAACTAAAACTCGAACCTTACTAAAACTTGAACTAGACCCACTTGACCTAAACACACAGCCACCGAACCAACTGAGCCACAACCCAAACGAGCCACGAACCACGAACCAGAGACCAACGAGCCATGAAACAATGATCCAACAAGCCAACGAACCAGCAGTTACGAACCACCTAACCCACGAAACAATGATCTGCATTATTTACCTTATTAATTAAGCGTGACAAAGACCGAGAAACTTACCTAATAAAAGACAAGAAAGGACCAAAAGTTTTACCAGGTAAGTAGTATGGGACACGACTCTTAACCCGTTAAAAGTTTAGTGGGTTTAAGATGCTTACGAATAGCATAGTTTCATCAGAAAGAAATTAATAATTAAAATGGTCCAAATTGGATAGAAGAGTAGAAAATATACATTAATTCGGTTACAACATATCGAAAATCCAGGCGGCTATGGTCACTTCAAAAGATAACAAAAGTTTACAACTTAGGGGAAAGTGGCTACTCAACTTTACTCTTCCAGATGTTTCACTTTATGTATCCCACCTTTATTAAAGAAGTCTTAACTTTATTTATATATTCAAAATTTTATTTATTTATTTTTATTACAATGGATTCTAATTATATCATACCTTATATTGTACATTCTAATATCATTGGGAAATAATTTGGTTTATGAGTTAAATCAAATGAGTAAAGAAAGGAATTAGATATAGAATGATCTCAAATTTATATAGAATTTGTTTAAAGTTGAACAAAATATAAAGTTAAGGACTAAAACTAAAAATCAAAGAGATCTAAACCGGTTTGATTTTGATTTGGTTTTGGCTTAAAGTCAATTAATTAGATGCGTCCTTTTTATATTATAAGTTAAAATAACAATCAGATTGTTGAGATTATGAGCGAAGATGATCTTATAAGCTTTAATACAATAGCATTTCAATCTTAAAAAGAAAAGAAATGATTAAAAATGCCTACCTTGAGCCGGACTAAACTAAACCAAAAGTCGATTTGTGATTATAATATTAAACCAAATACCATATAAAAAAACGGATTTTTTTTTAGAAAATCTAAAACTTTAAACTAATGCAACGGTTTTTCATTTTGGTTTTGGTTCGATCCCAAATTGAGGTTTCCGCACAATCCTAAAAATATATGTAAATCATAATACGAAATATTATTTGTACATTTCGTTCGTATTAAAACTCAAAAATCAAAATAACAAAATCTAGGAAGTATTCATAGCTCAATAATCTTATTAGTTATGTCATGCTTGTCTAAATAAAATTAAATTTACTAAACCAAATTATCATATTTCTTTGTATTAACTACAGGTGTGAAGTTGTAACAATTCAATTAAGTTAGCATTTCAACATTTACAATTGATGCTTCTATTACAATTGAACAAAAATAATATAGTTGTCAGAATAAAAGAAGAAAAGTACATAACAAATGAGTGGTCTTAGGCCATCCTTAACGGGGCCGGTAGGGGAGCTGGTATCGGTCCGTACTGGCGGTAACACCGTCGTGGTGAACCGGTACGAGACCGGTAGAGGCCCCAACCGGTACCCCCATGCCGGTCTCTCCTCTACCCACCCCACCTTTCTCTCTATCTCTCTCTTCTTTCTCTCCCTTCTTTTCANTAATTAATTAATTAGAGTGGTATGGGTAAGGATGGAATGGTATGGTGGTGGTAAGGTAGTGGTAAAGCTGATGTGGCGCTGAGGTAGCAGCTGGTACAAGTGGTATGAGTGGTACGGGTAAGGATAGTCTTATCGTATAATTAAAATATATGCAGTTAATGTAAATACATAAAACTTTGATTGATAACCTGATTTTTTTTAATCGCAGATCATGGATAATGGAATTAAATTTTTTATAACATTCATCATAAATTACTCACCCAATCACCCATATTCAACATGCATCCATACATGTAGCACTAGAGAATAGAGATGGCCAACGGCCGAGCCAGGCAGGGCCTTAACCGGCCTTAAATTGTGCTTCCAGTAATCGGTCCCGGTCCAAGAGCATTGGGGGTTGTCCGGTTTAGCCCTTTGGTAACTAGTTCTAAACCGAGACCGATCAAATATTTTTTACAATTTTCTTAATTTAAAATACGAAAAGGGGTGGTAATTAGATGTTTGAGTATACTGAAAAATATGTTTTATTATAATTTCAATTATATAATATGAGATTGTGAGAATTGTGAACTTTTTTATGTTTTTTTTTTCATTTTGTAACTTGGTATTTAACCTCATAGACCATATTTATAGCATTAGGAAGATATTAAAATGCAAAAAGGAATGGTGAAAACGCCAAAAGAACAACCATGTGAGATATGACTGTCTCTTAACGATGACTAACGGCTATAAATTTCGAAAATACAATATCAGGGATCGGGCTCGGTTGGTCCTCCAAATCGCTCCAAAACCGCAACCAGTCGTAACCCCCACTTGGATCAACCTAGCATACATCCCCTGGGTCCAATTGTTGTATGCATGAAAATCTATGTAACAAACTACAACAGATTCCATCGACGTGTTTACATCAATTATCAAAAAGAAGGGTTTAGAAAAGACTGGAAACAGCTACAATGACCCCCCATCAACAAATTAATCAAAATAAAACCAACACCTTCTTCCATCCACAAAACTCAACCAACTATTTTCCTACAACACCATACACATGGCATGTATGATCCCATACTCAGGACCATTCTCCATGCTTTCAGAGATTAAAAAAGAAAAACAACCTACAATAATAATAATTCTTTGTATCGGCTCCTCGTACAATCTTCATTTCATCTCGGATACATTCAGTTAGGCCCATCAATTGATCATTGTGTTTAGCGATCAATGAAACCTCTCTCGTCCCCATATGACTAGATGATATATGCCTAAATTTTAGAAAAGAACCCAAAAACGAGAATACTTCATATTGATCGTTGGAAGCTATGCCCTTGTCAAAAAAGCAATGGACTCCCATTCATGACTACAAATCACATCCTGTAAGTATATACATACATGGCAACGGCAGTCAGTATGCATAATGTTCTTTTTTGCCCAAAAACAACTACCAAGCAATTCCGGAAAGAAACTAATAACAACGATTTAAAAAAAAATTCAAGAATTAACTATGTATATGTAGCTAAGCATTTGATGTTAATTTGCACATACCGAAGGGTTCTGTCGATCAATGTCAAAGCTATTGATGGCACAGTTTTCCGCCAGTAGCTCAGTTGCTTCTTCACCTACATAAATAAACATCCAAATTATCTAATAGTCCAGAAGGGGTTGTTTGGCAGTTGCTGAATGGTTGGGTGCTGGATGATTAAGTGGTCAGAATGATTAAGAGGCTCTTATGATATAGTGTAAAATAAATATGGTGGTTTGGTAATTATTGAGGATGAAATCAGGGCTATTAATGGTTAAGGGAGTCCCAGGATGCAAAATCATTCAAAGGGTTTTGGAACCATTAAGAGGCAATCCAACTTTTTGCCAGACAAGATTTATCTCTTAACGATTCAGAGGCTGTCTCTTAATGGAACTGTCCACTTTCAAAAAATAAGTGTCTAGTCTACTTTCCAATTCTAACCTTAATTATAAGATGGGAGAACTCATTACTCCCGCTTTATTAGGGGTAAAATCATCAATTAAATCATTGTGAACATTTATTTTGGGATGGAGGAAGTAGTTGACCTTTCAGGAATCAAAATCACTGATAGACACTACGGGGAACTTTTTAGTGTTGGCTTTCTTTCATGGGCTCCAACATTGAGCACTTCTGGAAACTAATGTAAGTTTGAATTTGATAGTATATATTAACTCACGGTTGCCACCCCTAAACAAAAAGCAGAAAGAAAGAGGAGGATAAAATATGAAGATTTAATTAATTAATTGATTTCTGTACCTTGTTTAATAACAGCGAGGATCCCATCTTCTGAACAAATCATAACAGGCAAGACTCTCTCGGATGAAATATTAGCACGATTTGAAGCACTCATAAAAGTGTCATATTGAACCTCCCATACCTCACTTTCAGATATGCTAGAGCTAGACATTGGCTCAACAGCATCAATTCCTGAAAGAACTATTGGCTGTTGCGGCCTCCGAAGATCCCATGCAAATACAGTACCATAAGAGCCTCCTGCCTTAAAATTACAGAAAAACATAGACATACCCTTGTAAATTGGGAAACATATGCTAAGGAATACTGAATGACTAATGGAACACAGAAGTTCTTAAGAAGGTACAAGCAATTATCCAATTTTTTTATTGGTGCACTTTGCAGACATGTCATACTACTATAGCAGCATAAACATTGCTAACGGACATATATGTAAAGAAAAATAAAGTTCATCTTATACTTGGTAGCATTGTAAGTACACGGACTTGAACAAAATCAGGAGTTGATACCTTAAAGCGGTAAAAACCAATTGTCAAGATTCGCTACGAGAGTGTTTGGTTAGAGGTATTAAGCACTAATTAGTGAGATTGAAAATAAAAGGAACTGTTTGGTTTTATATAATAAAATGGCCTCATTCCCCCAGAAGCCCAAATTTTCATTCCTAGTTGAACAGGGAGAACAAAAATTCATTCACCGTCATTTTCATTTTCATCCTCATTTTCATTCCCCTGCCTGAACTAAACAAACCCTACATACTTCTCTGTGAACTTTAGTTACCATGAATTAGTATGAACAACGAAGTACCTTTAAGAGAGGTTACTATTTGATTCAAGCAACTTTTGAGGGCAAATTGCATCAAAATGAAACCAACTTAGGGTGCATTCCAGATATTGGGAAGCACTTTGAAAACCTCTATTTTGGGGGCTGCCTAGAAGCAAACAACTTTGGGTCTTGATTACCTCATTACCAGATAGCCAGTTACCCCAAAGAATTTAACAAAAAAATCAATAATGCTTAACCTTTCAACACCCTGGCTCTAGCTGGTCAGAATCCTTCTACACTCTTTGAAACCCTAAAGTAAGCTTCCACGTTTCACCCCACCATCCACCTTCTGGTCTCAAGCAGGTTCATAAAGGATGTTTACTCCACCGTCACCACCATCGTTACATGGATGGCTCACAGTGCTGAACAGCCGGAGCTTCCACTTGTGGTACTCAGAGTTCATGAAGATGATGAAGCCAGTTACAATGAGAAGGTGGTAAAAGAGGGTAGTTTGGGATTTCAGCTTGTGGGTTTGATTCAGTTATGGCTGAATTAGAGATGATGTTCAATTTCAGGTAGTGGGTTTCAGCTAGTGTGCTGAAATGGGTTAAAGCCTACTTGAGCCTTGAGTCGCATAGATGGTTAAATTTGCCATTTTAATCGGTGGTTTGACAGGCATCAAGCAAATATTCTCGTTCAAGAGACCCAGGTGGCCTTGGTTAAACAAACCATCATCAACTATATTTGACCGTCAGAAGGAGTGGAAGGTGTAGTAATACCTTCTCATGGAGGGATAACTTTCAATGTTGAGGCCACAAAACCTTTTAATTTCAGCAATCTAGGTTAAAACTTCGAAATGTATGAATGTGGTGGACTTCTTACCAGGTAGATGACTGGCCATCCTTTGCCATTCTAAGAAAGCTGCAAGCTTAAAAGATTGATCTAAAACGATGGGATTCCCAGGTGTTTTGCAAACAATAGGAAGATTTAAGTATGGAGAAGGACAGCGTAGAAAAAAGAGAGCTAAAGAGTTTTGGGACATTTGAATCAGCGGTTTTGGGTGTAACTAACTCAGATTTGCCATATAAGTTACTTGGCATTTCAAAAATATTATTTGCCACATGGAATAAACAGGTGCCAAATCAGCTCTCCAAGTAGAGAGGTAATTGAGACCCTAAATTGTTTGCAAAGTTTGCTCATAGGCCCCACAACGTAGGTTTTGGAAGTTGGTTCCCAAAATAGGAATGAATCCAAAGTAGGTTCCATATTGATGTAATTTACCTTGTTAGATCAAATAAGATGCATGGGTTTCCTCAAAAAATAAAGGTATTGTTTGTGAATAGATGCTATCCAACTACATCAAAGAGGGATGACTTGGATCCCTTTGCCCATTTATGATGCCATATTTATTATGTTGACTTTGGTAATCTTGATGATTGATAGCATAACTAGGTTTAGGTAAGACCGTAAGAGTACATTATTCAATAAGATTGGAGACAAAAACATACATAAAAAAATTCACTGTGAAAACTATTGAGATGGAATGAGATGGGATTTAGCTAGTTAATCCCGGAACAATATGGTCTTCAGTCTAAGATTACAAGATCTTGTCACTTAAATTATTAGTTAAGAGCAACAGCAAAGTAGCATACTCACCAAACATGTGTGCTTCCGTGATGGATGGATATCAATAGAGTGGACCACGCCTGAAGTAGCTCCTTGAGCCCTGCAATACACTCTTACTAAGTCATAAGCTAAATAGTAAGTATGAAAGTATCCGTCTGTCTGAAGTAACTAACATGGCAGTATATTGTTTATTTGTTTATGTCTAAAAAATCATAAACTATGTGAGTTACTCCTACAGAAGAAAATGAGAAAGCCTGTACTGTAGATTATGCTAATTAGGCTCGTTTCAACTTGAAGCAACCAGAAAGATAAACATTGTTGTCTGCGCAATATATGAAAGCCAACAGCTCTTAGAAAATATATGCACTCTATTCCCAGGTACTCTTTCAGGAAATACCATTAGGACTTTCTTTCATATCATGTACAAACCAAAATCAGCTCTGAAGAAAACTTATCAGTATTGGAGCCCTTTATGCGTCAACCCAAGTAATCGGGAAAGACTAGATCAAGGTGACTTAACATGCACAAAAAGAGTGATTTGCTTTACAAAGCAATTTCCCTTCCTTAAGTAATAATTGTTTCATAGCATTTGATGGTAATGTGATGTGTCTCTCCTCCCCTGGTTATTACTATTACTTCTATAGCTCCTTACTTCAAGAGACCATTTGACTTTGAACAAAGACAAATATTTGCACTATTTGCACCAACAGGGAACTTAATAATATGAATGTTGTTGTTCATGTCTCGTGTTATGAACTTAGAAAGCTTTGGAGAGAAGAGGAGTATATTTATATTACAGATTAGGGTGAGGCACTAGTTGCAATATAGTAAAGTTATTTGTAATTTTACTAGTCAAAATTGTTTTATCCTTTGCGGGATACGAATTGCCATCACATATAGGCTATGATCATTTCATTTCACATGGTGTTCCAAGGTTACAGATTCTAGAAAGGTTTATTTCGCAGAACATATATGATATATCTGCCTAAGGGTGTCCTTGCAACTTAAAGTTACTGGAAACCAAAAATAAGATAATTATGTGGATGCAACCAAATAAATTACATGCGCTATATGATTTTCCCCCTATCTCTCTGCCTTCTCAGGTCTACCAATGGAAATGCAGGCATTCTACCACTATTGTCCGCAGCATTATGGATGAGCACAGAATGTATTCACAATTGCACTCGGAAACTCATTGCTGAGTCATGAATCTGTTAAATCCTCTCCATCTCTAGTATTTATGGGTGCCTATTGTACTACTGACCCTTTGCCCATGACTGTTACATGTGTTATCCTGCGCAAAGATACTGAAAACCTGTATGAAGCCTCCTATCTAACATTTTACAACTGTCATCTCCTGAATTTGTAGATTCTCCATTGTCGTAGACATCTAGCATACTCTAAGAATGCAGCTGCCTCAGTCTCGGTTATACTAAGATACGAACAAGGATATGGATGCACTCCACAATATTGATATCACCTGGTTATTCCATCTATAAGATATCATTGTCCCTTTCTAAATAAACATCTTGAGGCAGAAATAAATGCCAACAAACTTTGTAATGCGAAGGTTTGATTATACTTATATGATCTTAAAGATGGTTGCTTTCCAACAAGTTGTTCATACTTCGTTCTCTTAGAAATTTTGATAGAATATGTATACACCAAAGGAGCTCAAGAGTAGAACAAACAATGAAGATCATCATACCATTGCATACTGCAATATAAGTATTTTTTTTCCCTTCCAGAAAACAGATAAAAAGAATCACATTTTGATTGTAAAAGTAAATATTGTCATGGAGGCTAAACTTTATAGTAATGTTACAAATTGGAAATGGTAGTGAATTAGTATCAAAATCTGCAAAAGCTAACTGATTAGTTGATGTATTAGAATTGATAACAGAAAGTGCTCTATTTTCTTTTGGAACTGAGGAAGCATAGAGTAGCGTTTCACTAACCAGTTTCCCTTAAACTGTGAAACTGGGCCTCCAGGTCTCCTCTGATCCCACCACTGAAGAGAATTCCCCAAGCCACCCGTAGCAAACTCGGTGGGCGACGCCCATCGAGCTGCGGTATAAGAAACTAACCCTTTACTATCAAAAATCCGACGATAATCCAAACCCGAATCACCCACACTAATCAAGTTCACCCTCCCATCTTCTCCAACACTCACGCACGCCGAACCATTCTCCTGCAAATCCAGGCACGAAATTGGGCCCAAATGCAAGGTCTTTTCGGGTATCGAAACCTCGGATTCAAACGAAACGTCGATAGGGTTTGGAAAGAGAATGTGAAGGGAGCCAGCGAAGGTGGAGGCAGCAATCAGGGGGTTTTGGAGGGACTTTTGTGCGACTTTTAGAGAGGATATTCTGGAGGGCGATGGGAATGAGGATTGCAGGGTTAGAATTGGAGAGTTTGAAGGGTTTAAGGCATGGATGTCGATGGAGGTTTGGTCGGAATCGGAGTTGAATGAGGCTACAACGACGTAGCGATCGAAGGCGGAGAGGGGAGGTAGGAAGCGGAGGGCGTCGACGTAGGTTGATTGGGGGAGCCTGTGGAATTGCTTCAGGGTTTCGGTTGCCATTGTTAGGGTTTTAGGATGAACACAAAAGAAAGGTAGGAGGAAAGTTGCCGGGAACGTTTTGCAACTCAAAAGATAGTCAAGCTTTTCTTTATTAGAGGGTGTTTTGGGAGCGGAAAAGTGTGTTTTAATAATAAAAGAAATGTTTGGATTTGTTTTTGTAAAGATAAAAATCAATAACTTGATAAGTTAAGTTGTTTTTTAAAACTATTTGGGTTAAAAGGTGGGGTATTTGGAGAAACGGATATCAAAAAAGCCAAAAGTTAGTCGATAGTGTGTAGCTGAGTTGGTAATGAATGGGTAAGTTTGTAACAAATATCAAATGATCCGGGTTCGAGCCTCGGCTCGTGCATGGACGTCCCCATAGCCACAACCGCTGAGTGAGTCAGGAATGCCCCCACAATGGGCATTGGCAATCCTTGGTAGGCCAGTTGGGGTTGCCAAAATCAACCTTTTGCAACAAAACAAAAATCCAAAAGTCAGGCATTCCTTACTTTTGAAAATCTCATTTTTCAATAGGGTTAGAAAGTCACTTTTAATTTGTCAAAACATTTTTTTAACTTATTGGCTTTTTTAAAAAACCAATTAAATAAGTCATTTTCAAAAGCACTCCTAAACATCATTTTTAAAGGGCAAAATATTAAACTTACCGTCCACAACCTTCCCACATAAAATTATTGGGGAATTAAATTGATCCAATAAAATATTTAAAAAAGGTTTCCCAATAAAATATTTAAAAAAGGTTTCCCAACGATTAAGGTAAAGGGTCTTAGAGATTTTTTTTCGGTTCGTTTTCTGTATGAATATATTAATAGATAAATTGTTTTTTGATTGTTTTGCTTAACAAACAGTATGAATGTTAGAAATGACCATTTTACCTTGATCTGTATTTTTGTTAAATAAATAAAGTGTTCGATAAAGTGTTACATGAAATGTTACATAAATATCTTTTAATTGCATAAACAATACAATTTAAACATTTTTTTAAAATAAAAACAATTTGATAAAATACAAATTTTCCATCGGATCCCTTTGGGCCCCAATTCTTCTCCTGCATGATTTCTTCTAATCTCATCATGTATGCCATTGGTGTGGTTTTGACTTTTGTTTACAATGTGTCAACTGGTTTGCTATCGATCGATTCCATTTTCATTGCCTTCATGTTTCTCTTACCTCCATTGATACCAAGTTATGATTTAGAAATANACGTTTTATTATCCAACTTTAAAAATTACCAATTAATGTACTGAACTTACTAGAATTGTCATTGTGTGTACCCAACCATTGTTAGAATTGCCATTGTGTGTACTGTTGCCATTGCTATAATTACCAATTTGTGGTTTAATTCTAAAGTTGGGTANGGGTACATATAATGATAAAACGTGACAAGTTCGATACACCCCCATATAGGCATATACTTAACCCTTTAGAAATTGGTGGTCGATTTTGGATTAGGGAGAAGCAAATATGTTCTCAGGGACTAAGCAAATATGATAGGTGTTATTTACTGTAACATCCCAATCTTTTGCCATATAATTTATACTTTCGACATATTCTCGTATGGGAATGTGCTTTGACATAAATATATATATATATA
>LUCG01080436.1:0-12098 GCA_001633085.1 Carthamus tinctorius | reverse complement strand
CTCTCTCCACATACACACATATTACACTGTTGGTTCCTAGGGTTACACTATATTACACTATTGGTCCCTATACTTAACAGATTGATTTCACACAGATTTCAAAACAAGGACCAATAATGCAACATAATATACACCACATGGACCAAGTATATAATTTACTAATTTTCTCTTATGCTCAAACTCCACTACAAAAGAAAGCATGAATAATTATGTGAATATTCGATCGTATATAAATACTATATTAAGTATTCCTTTTTATTTATTTAAAAAAAGAATTAGAAAATAAAAAAAAATGAATAAAATGAATGTACCACAAGATAAGAGAAAACGACAAAAGTGAGAGAAATAAAAAAAAAGAAAAAGAAATAAAAAAAGACAATTTGTTTGGGCTGTCAAAGGCGAAGCATACTCATCATCAACCACCATTGGCGACAACCCAATCCATAGAGAGAGAGAGAGAGACCAGATAGATTATCAGTAGACACTAGAGAGAGAAAGCTTTGAAGAAACCCTAATATTAGGTGGAAGAAGAAGGTGAGCTTCGATTCGACTTGATTTGGTTTGGTTTAACTATCCGAAATCACATTGCATTTCGAAGATCTTCGCTGCTTAAAAATCAAGGTAAATCATCAGCTAGATTGGATTCGTTTTTGTTTAGTTTGAGCTTCTAGATTTTATTCGTTTCATCGCAAAATGTTGTGTAGGCAAGGCAAGGAAAGGAAGGATTTGTTATTTAATTGTTATTTCTAGGACTAAAATCAGGAGTTTGACCTTTATGTTTGTTATGAATTTATGATGATGAATGCAGTCACGGATTATGATGATTCTTTCACATGTGAAAATCGCATGCTAATCTCTCTCACTGATTTTAGCTTGGAGTTCTGTATGCTGAGGAACTGTTAGATTCAGTTGTAAGAAATGATCACTTACTTGATTGTGATTGTTTTTTTTTTAATGATTTTTCCTATTGTGGCATCCTTTGTTTTGATTCACTTGTATGATTAATAAACAAGGGAGATACTTGCATATGGTTTGATACTTAAATGTTCTATGGACGATCTTGATTTGAGAGAAACTGCAAATTCGAATATGTGAATGCAAATTTAGGCAGGTTGCTAGTTATTCACAGCTATTGAAGCACTGCTTTCTTTTTCTTTGGTTGTTTAGTTACTAGTTTCAACTGAATTTTCTCTAACGCTTGTTTTTATGACTTTGTGGTATTCCCTGTACATTGATTTGGTCATTATTTTTATGTTGCTTGAGTCTCTTTCTCTAGAATTGGTAGGATTAAGGCATATGGTTATACTTGTTTGTCTCTGGACTTATAGTTTACAGCATAAATACTCTGTCACTTGTCTTTTGGTACTTATTCAGCCTCCATATTTATTAGTCAAATGATAATATCATTAATACTAAGATCATCTTTTTCTATGTTAAAACTTAAAACCCGTTTGTTGTTTAATGTGCTTTTGAATTAGGTATTTGGCAGGTATTTGTGATTGGGCTATGGAGAACTCCAGGGGACCATCGACTATGAGAAATATGTACAGCGGAAAAAACTATTCACTTCCTCCTAAAAGTCCATTTCCAAGCGTTGCTCCATTTTATGCTGATTATGCCCCAACTGCTGCAAGTGGACCAAAAGGGGTACCAAAGTATAATGATGGCAATTCACATCATCAACGTACTTCTTCCGAAAGCATTTTGATAGAAGAACAGCCTTCTTGGCTGGACGAACTTCTTGATGAACCAGAAACACCTGTGAGGAAGGGTCATCGGCGCTCATCAAGTGACTCTTTTACATATATGGAAGCGGCTAATGCCAACATAGAACGTGCTGCACAAGTTGAGTATAGATTGAGAAACATGAATTCTGCTCCTTCTTGGGGATCTCAAGACTTTGATTATAAAGATGCTCGTAACGCATCTTTCTATGCAGACCATAATCGCTTGATACAAAGGAATCAGGCTTGGGATTCACCACAAAATGCATTGGCACATTCTAGTGGCACAGCTTCTTCGAGGGACAGCTTTGTTGTTCAAAATTCTACATCATCAGGTGCTTCACAAGAGGTCAAGAAAATTACTTCGGTGACAACTGAGAAACAAGACACAGTTGAATCTTGTATACAAGATTCACACACTTCCTCTGAAAGGAATGATGCGTCTAATACCAAGGCTTCTGCACCAGAAACAGACACAAAACGTGCCAAACAGTAAGCAAACTCTGTTTCTCCTTTTTGCATTTATTGGCACCAAATTAGTCATAATGATATACATTCATGTTTCTACAATCTGGTAAAACCATTGTTTGGGAATTTGGTCCTGAACTTGTAACAACTAGGAAATATAATGTGTCACAGTGACATGATTGGGGTTTTAAATGTCTATTTTGAGATTGGCTTATCCATTTGATCTCCTACAGCATCTAACTTGTATCCATCAAGTCCATTTAAAATACCTAAATGAGCAGTCGAACACATCCTTGCATCACTGCTTTGGGTTAGTTTACGGGTGAGATATGAGGTATTAAGACTTCATTGCCCTCTCAAGATAAGTGTGAGATTATATGCTTTAAGGTAGATTGAGAGTAAGCGGAAGTTTTTTTTTTTTTTTTTGGAAGGGGGTCCGGGCCAAAGCCCGACTAATCCCCGGCAATTTTGGGGGCTAAACATGGCCCCACTTAAATGTCCCCAGACATGCGCACGGGAAGGCTCGAACTTGGTTAGCGTGCTATGAACCCCCCCGAGCGATAACCAATCCGCCACAGGACTGGAAGACAAGAGGAAGCTTTTCAGGAGTGATTGAAATTGAAGTTTTTCCCCATGCATAGTCCCCTTGCATCATGCCCTCTAGCACAGAACCACAGATTACCTTTGTGGAAACCAGCACTAAACATTTCATTCTACGATTCTGTGGCAACTTATCTTTTGTCTTATATATTGGTTGGAGCCATAAGAGAGCTCCAACTTTCACCATTTATCTTACGGATGGGTAGTATTTGTGTGGTTGCCTTTTCCACCAAAAGGAAATAAGACACAAAATTCAGTTTGCCCGAGGAAGGAAGTGAACAAGACATTTAATGCCGGACTAAGGTTTTTAGTTGTTGAAGTTTAATGTTTTGGCTTACCACTTGTATCTAAATTCTTAATTATTTACTTCTTACTTTCTTGAAATTTGTCTAGATGTAATATCACCACTTTATGGGACAAATCATGACCACAGAGAGCAAAATATTATACTAACTCTGCTCCTGTGATCTCATAAACTGTGGATTCTCAAGAATTTGAAGCTGGAATAACTTTATCAAGAGCCCTTCTAGGAAAACCTTATGGTGCAATGATTATCTTGAAGCATTAGTAGTCCTTTTTGCAACTGAAAATACATACAAGTTTTAACTTCTATTTCAGGCTTGGTCTTGTTATATGAGTGGGTCTTGATACTTCTGCTTGGGACTGACGTGAGTGTTAAGCAACTTCTTAGTGCGACCGTTATCTTTCACGTTAATGTTTATTACGGGTTAGTAGGAAGAGTTGCTAGGTTCCAAAAACATCGTAATTCGTAAAGGCTTTTGTGACATGCACAAATAAATATATGATTAGTAGAACAACAAAATATATAGGGAGTTCATGTAGGGCAAGAGACCTTTTAGTTATCAACTTCCATGTTCGCTGTATTAAGATTTGAATATCTGGATTTATCATCATAATTGACTTTTACCAACAAATGTAAGAACTATCTGATACAGGCAATTTGCTCAACGCTCCCGGGTCCGAAAGCTTCAATACATAGCTGAGTTAGAAAGAAATGTGCAAGCTTTACAGGTAGATTAGAACTTGAGCATAACTTGTCATTCATACTTCATACAGTTAAAAGCAGGTCATGTAGCATAAGCTGTGATTGCAGGCAGAAGGTTCAGAGGTTTCTGCTCAGCTAAAGTTTCTAAACCAGCAAAGTCTTATTCTGAGCATGGAGAACAAAGCACTGAAACAACGATTAGATAATTTGGCTCAGGAGCAACTTATCAAGTACTGTAAGTTTCTAAACATGCCAGCTAGTACTTTGATTTATCTGTTGTAACTTGTAACCTGGACCTACTGCTGCTGATTAATGCCATTACCTAACCTCCTAATGTAAGATAGATTGGAATAGCTCCTGGAGCAGGTAGGTATAATGGTTTTGTTGGACACATTGACGACTTGAACCATCCTTCAGTGAAGAATAGCAGTGACAGATATTCAGAGATGATAGTATGAGTTGTACCCACCTGGGAAAGAGGAGGCAAATAACAACAAATAACTTTATTACGCTGAGTGCAAAAGTTACCGAGATAACTAAGAGCAATGAGATCATTTATTTAAATTTCAAGATAGCATTGAGAGTAACTTACTTAGATTATCCTAAGTGAATTTAAGTATCTTCTTCATAATAAATCAGAATGTAGACAGTAACAGTAGATGCAAATATTTATAACCAGGTGAACTATATGAGCCAAGCTTGGAATAGTATTTGGGGCGTAGGTAGGAACAATGGCGTATGTTGGAACAAGAAGACGAATATGCACCATCTTTCAATGAAGAAGTAACCAGTGGTAGTAGGTACTGCAAGTTGAGATATAAATTGGTTGCTTACTCAAAGAAATAAGCTAGCTAGAATGCATAACTAAACTAGGCTTAGTGCAAAAGTTACCACGATAACTAGGAGCAGTTAGAACATTTGATTAAATATTAAAAAGAAACAGTAAGAGCATCCTTATGAGATTATATCATGTGGATAAGTTTCCCGTGCACATTATAATTTCGTTTAGAACATTGCCGAAGTGACCTAATTAAACAAACATTGACTATTTGGCTTAAATCATATATCTTCCAGTGGTTGGTTTTGTGGGATAATTATCCCTTCGATTATCTTTCATGGTTTGGTTCATTCTTTGTGCTATTTTGTTGGTCATGAATAAGTTCTGAACTAGTATATAGGAGCTGATTTGGATGATAAGTTTTTGCTCTCTGCAATATATCTACTTACCTTCACCTGCACAAGGCAATTAGTACTAAAAATGCACAATTCAGAAGAAGATTTCTGGCATTTATTTGAAGGCCTTGGTTAATTCAACTGGATATGCATATTTGTAAATAGCATACACTAACCCACTTTTTCTCTACAAGCATATAAGATGATAAACTAGCATACAAAGGACCAACTGTTCTACCAATGCCCATCTCAACCCTACAAAGTAACAGAAAAAGAACTAGGAAGTCAATGTATCCCATGTGGTTAACCAACACTTGTCGTCACATATTTGGTGAAGTTGAATTAGATAGTGTAGGTGATGGGAGGTTTAAGAAAGAGGAAACTATTAAAAGGGTTTGGACTGTATGCCATTCCTATAGGGTAGTTGATTACTTGTAGTTTAATACGTGGAACTACAAGTAATCAGTTACTTTGATTCAAGTTGTTTCACATGGTCTTGTTCTTGTGTGTGTGTGTGTGTGTGTGTTTCATATGTGAAAAGCAACACATGGAAACTGGTTAAAAGTAATCAGTTACTTTGATTTCTTCTTCTTCTTCCTTCACAAAGGAAAATATACAAATCTCGTCTCCTTTTGCAGTAGAAGATAAACTATTAATTCATTTATATATGGAAAACTGAATGAAATGTTTTTTGCAGTGGAACATGAAGTTCTAGAGAGAGAGATTGGGAGACTGAGAAACTTATATAAACAGCAGCAAGCAGCGCCAGCCGAACAGCCCCACCACCGGCGAACCAGCAGTAGGGACAGTATGGAATCTCAGTTTGCAAGCCTTTCTTTGAAAAACAAAGAATCTTCTCCAGTGCGTGATGCTGTTTCTGGGCCGCTTCACATCTGAATAACGTGCGTTTTTGCATGTCTTGACTCATCTCTCACTCTGACCGATATTTTGATGGCAAGTATCTGCTGTGTTTTTGGTGGTTGTTATGCTAATTTAGCAACTTACTTGCACCTGGTAGTCGTGCGACTGTTCCAGTTGGTGGCTCGCCGGAGGTGATGGTGGTAATTATGCAATCCTGATTGTCATTTATTTGGGGTTCTTTTTCTTCGATATCGTGTAATGTTTATTCATCTCTTAAATGTTAATGTTTGAGGGTCTTGTGTCGATAACATCTTTCTTTTTGCGGGTAATCGGAAAAAGAAATTGTTAATCTATTGAAGGCAACTGTGTTGAATCCGTTTGTTATTGATGTATTTTTGATTATTTTGACAAAGCAAAAATTATTGTATTGTTCAATCGATTAATGGAAATGGATTCGGACTTGATTATTTATCTTTTTATAAAAATTCAATCTCAAAGTTTCTTATTAATGGAAATATTGTTAAAAAAAATCTCTCTTTTGGTATCATTTTTGGGGAGTTTCTTGAATTAGGGGAATTTCACATACTTCTCAATTTTAGACAAACTTTAGAGAAATATGGTAAACAAAAACTTACTCAAAATAGAAAATTAAAAAAAAAATCCATATCCTCATATCCTTTGGTTCTATCAATGTATTTTCATGCCAACCTAGGTTAGCCATCGGAGGCAAGCGTTAGACCATAGCTTGCTGCTGAAAAATGTAATAGGGTATCTCGCAACTCGTTTCGCTCTTCAAGCTCCTCCCACATTACTCAACGTCTTCATCTATAAAGAAAGCCCTTTCTCCAGAAGAGAAGAAGATAAGCTTTCAAGCCGTAGCTTGCGGGTTTTTCCATCATCCAATAAAAAATGAAAGAGAATGAAACCTGGCGAAAAAGAAATGAACATGTTGTTGAGGGACGAAGCTTCGTCTTTGTTTTTCTTCAAAGCTCCAATCCGCTCTCGCTCGCCGCTGCTAACGGGGTCTCGGTTGATTTTTCTTCCTTTAGCTACTCAGATGTTTCAGTTCGCAAAGTTTGAAAAGTCCAAAGAGTGCAGACTAGCAACCAAGCTTGGATACGTTTTTTTGGTTCTTCTGGTTGCCATCTATTATCCAGTTTAGTCCCTCTTTCAAACTAATTACAGTTTTAATCACCGTGGTTGCCATTTTATTTCAGTTTCGGTCCTCTCACCAACTTTAGTTAAAAACCATAGTTAAACTAAGGGTATTTTGGTCCTTTTACCATTTTTTGTCAATTTCGTTTTTTGTTTTATTAGACTTTATACTAAACTGCAATTCTAGTCCCTATAATTTGTCTTTCTTCTTTTCTTTTCCTTTCCATCTTTTAACATTTTATACTCTTATTATATTAATTAATTAACAATAATTTTAACTAATAGTACATTAAAAATATGTATTTCATTTTATATATTACACAATTAAAAAAATTCTTGTCAATACGTTTAAGCAATTAATCATTTGATATTTATGTAAGTTGCGTTTAATAAATTTATACAAAAAAAAAAATCTATTTTAGTGTTTAACAAATTTATCGTTTTATGTTATTTTGTAAGAAGATAAATTTTCTATTTTAAATTGTCTTTAAAAATATTTTAACTTTTTTCTTACTTATGTAATGTAAATATCAAAATTATTTGTCTATTAGTAAAGATATTATATTTTTTGTATTTGATACATTTAAAAAACATTTAATTTAATAAACTATCTAGAAACAATAAATTTTTTGATTAGTAGCCAGATAAATTTCGAGTTTTATATTACAGAAATAAGAAAAGTGATATTTTTCTAAGACAACTTAAAGTAAAAGTTTTTTTGGATTAGTGAGTATAGACAAATTCTCTCACACACACACATATATATATATATATATATATATATATATGATAAATTGCATGAAAATATAAAAATATATAACATTATTTAAAGGTATCACCAAGAATTTGTAATGGTGCAATTTATAAAATTAAATAAGTATTTTTGATGTATTTTGGTTAAATTATCATCATTAACTAATTAATATAATGAGGATATAAAATGAAATTTTAATAAAGGTGGGAAAGAGAAGAAAAGAAAAAAAGGCAAAGCATAGGGACTAAAGTTACAATTGTAACTTACTATATAATCTAATAAAACAAAAAATGAAAAAACAAAGAAAATGTGAAAAGGACTAAAATACCCTTAATTTAACTAATTTTTTTAAAACTAAAGTTGGCCAGAGGGACCAAAATTGAAACAAAATGCAAGCCATAGTTAGGCCTGTAAATGAACCGAACGAACACGAACGGGGCTTGTTCATGTTCGTTTGTTTAAGTTTAAACGAACACGAACGCTTAACTGAACGAAAAATCATATTCGTGTTCGTTCATTAAACTCTTAAACAAACGGTTCACGAACGTAAACGAACACAAACGAACATAGACGAACGAACATTAACAAACGATCATGAACAAACTTTAAAATCCTACATATTCTTGATTAACATCCAGAAGTTTTTAGTCGAGAGGAGAGAGGCTGTGTAGTATTTTTTTAACTTAAAACATAGTTAAATAATTAAATTACTTAACAAATAATATATAATTTATAAATAATTATATATACTAATATAAATGAACTAGCATAAACGAACTATTCACGAACATAAACGAACGAACATTCACGAACATAATTGAACGAACGAGGACGTTGTTCGTGTTCGTTCGTTTATTTAAACGAACGTAAAATCTTGTTCGTATTCATTCATTTATTAAACGAAGGAACATAAACGAACTTCCTACCGAACAAAATCACGAACGGTTCATGAACGTTTGGTTCGTTTACAGACCTAGCCATAATGACCAAAATTATAATTAATTTGACCAAACTTGATCATTAATTGACAACCACTAATACCAAAAATATAATTTACTCTAAAACTTATACAGTTTATTTGGTACATTTATTTTTCCAAAAGTTAAAATACATCTAAATATTACAATTTATTTTCTTAAGATCTCTAACTCAAAGCCACTTCATAACAAATGGATACCACCACCTTCTGCAATTATCTGTCATTTCAATATTTCATACAATTTGTATTCATTTCTTCATAGATGATTCGATTTTCAACTTCTTGAGTTCCAAATCAAAAAGGAAATGATTATAACTAACCCTGTTGACATTATTTATCTTTTGGCTAATTAATGAAAACAATATCACAGTTTCTTTATCTCCTTCAGTGTTGATGTTATTACATTTTCTTTTATGTATGCAAATAATTAAGCAAAAAGGAGATGAAGATCAAGGGCCTTGTATATTTTGTGTTTCTATTTTGTATGCATTTTACCTATTAAACAGGTACTCTTTTGGCGTAATCAACGATGGTAAGGACGCCAAAAGAGTACCTGTTTAATAGGTAAAATGCATACAAAATAGAAACACAGAATATATAAGGTTTGTTTACGTTGATTTGATTGACTCGGAAAAGATATTGCCATACTAAATAGGAAATGAACCAAATTCCGTTACATCTTGTCCTTTCTCCAAACGTCCATTCTCATTTTAACCCATATCTCGAATAATCCAAAGTTGATGCAACCAATTTCATTAACACAACTGATGAACTACATAGCTCTGTTACAAGATGCAACTCACACCTCCAACATTAAAAGATCAATGTAGAGTAATACAGATAATCATTGAATGATTAACATCAGATTAATAAACATAATAGATGGTTGTGGCTCAAATGCTTCATTCGTTAGCAGACAAATTCTCGGATACTATACCCATTTGGGCTGCTTCTGCTCCTGCCTCGATACGAGAAAGCAACTGCCCAGTTGACTTTGGGTACTGGAAAAGCTACACCCAACATACAACAAGCATTCACTTCCAACTTTCCCATACAATCAAAACATATAACACAACCAAACAATAATAATTATCTACATTTCTATTTTGGTTTGTATTTTACCCTTAATTATGAGATAGAGATATTGATTACTACCCGTCTCCAATGGATGGAGTACATTGCCACATCAACTTGAAAAAAACCAGTTTATATCCACCATCGGTTTTTATAAAAGCCATTAAATAAATGAATTCACGCACTCTGTTTTGTTGTAATTTTAATTATAAATCAAGAACAATTCATGAGAAGGTTTATAAAATATGTAGAAAAGAGAAATCTGATGTGGCAAAGTCAACCGTATGCATATTTCACTGTGGGACGGAGAGAGTAATAGGAAAGGATATTCACCTCTTTAGCAATCTCTTCACATTTTCGCTGTAGTATTTGCTGTTTAGCTGCTGCTGATTCTTTCTCCATATTGATCTTTTCATTTATAGCATCCCCCTAACAGGTTTCAAAGAAAATAAGGAAATAAGCTGTTATAAATGATCAAAGGGTCTTTTGACCTACCGGTATCTAGGCCTTTGGCTGCTCAGGAGGACAGGGGTTCAAACCTCACGATGGGTGAGGAGGGTGTGTAAATTTATTTATTGCGTTTACCATATACAAATATTATATACTTCAAAGGTTGTTATACATGCTTTCCATCACAGTATTTAAAAAAAAACATCCATACCTCAGCAACCAGAGCTTCAACATTCCTTTGCCTTTGTTCCAGACCATGGCTATTATATTCCACTTGTGATCTCACGTTGTTTAGTTCTTTTAAGGCCTCTTCACACTTGAGATCTCTTTCTTTTTCTAGCTGTTTTAGTAATTCCTCTAATTGGTCCGCTGGGAAACAAAACAATAAAAACATAATTTAAAGCTTTTTATGAAATTAAGTAACTTTAGCCCAGAGAAGAAGAACCACCTCTGCCTTGTTGTTCATGTAATTTAGCTTCAAGTGATTTGTCCAACACCCCATCGTCACTAATTTTAACTTTCAAAACCTTCACATCCTTTTCAACCTGTTTTGCGGAGTTCACCTGTTCAAAAACCAATAGGCCCTCAGACCATTTTTAATGGGAAAAAGCAACCACTTTTGGATAGTTTGAACACATGAAAACCAGGTGATTCTGCAGACAATGAATCCTTACAAATCATTGACGTTTATTCTTTTTGAAGTAATAGTTTACACATGTTAGTGCTTGATGATTTCCTGATCACTCTAAATAAATTCAAACCAAAACCATGAAAATTATAGTACCTGTTCTTGTAATGCCTGCATCTGCTTCAAATGCTTGGTCATTTTCTTGCTAGCCTAAGAAGAACATACATACAAAGACATCATTATATTTTACCACAAATAGATAAGCAAGTATATTGGCATTTCCCCGTTTACTTGCAAATGGAACATAATCTTGCAAAAGAGTGTTTTTTTCAAGAATCGGAAATGCCATTCTCTGATCAATGGTTGTGCAAGGACGCTAAGCAAAGGTTCGAGAGATAATTCCTAAACCTCCATTCAAGAAAATGGAATTAACACATGGATGTCAACCATTTATGGTACCGAACTTGACTTCAAGATCAATGTATATTATCAACCATATGTTTCTAATAGCAGTGTAAATTCTATTCCAAGCTCTAAGTGTGTTTGGTTTTTTTGGAACAAAGAAGACAACAAAAGAGGAATAAGAGCTTTCAAATTTCAATCTCTTGCTTTCTTTCAAGATCTTGGATCTTTGATTCATGATATCTTTATGCACACCAATAGGTCTGGAAAAAAGAAAAAACAGATTGAAATTAACATAGTTTTTCGACCTTATGATTGGCTAAGCTCTAAAAGTGTTGGATGTTTACTTACCTTTGGTCAAAGCTAGAACTAGTAATACTAATACTCCCTCCATTGCAAGCAACGGTTATTATTTTGGTTTGTCTCATAAAATGAAACATTCCTTTTCTGAAAGATTACTTTGCAAATTTATGTATTTGCCATTACCAACCTTTGCAAAATATGAATGAGATTGATTGTGATCCACAAGTTATCTCAAATTTGATATGTATAAACTTAATCATTAACCAGAAGACTTCTCATTGAACTATGTATGAAGTCAACCATTGCATTTGGGCATGAAGGGAGCACTAGTTAGCAAATAACTATTACTAAAACACAACTTCAGTCACATTGAAATGGTTCCGTTCTCTATTCTCTAACATGGAATTGCGTAACTTAAGATATAATCCCCAGATCACAAAGCTAGAGCAAGTGCACAGTCCTAAGACATGAAAACAAAGAGCAATCCAGAATCCTCTGCTAAAAATGACACTGAGTTGGCA
>LUCG01080434.1:0-16251 GCA_001633085.1 Carthamus tinctorius | reverse complement strand
CGTCCCGTCTTTCAAGACTACTAAGGTGTCGTTACTTTCTTTAGATAAAACTTGCATAAGAGCGAGCTAAGTAAACTTTATTTCTTTCATATGTAACTATTACATCAGAGTTGAAACATCAACGGAAACGTAATTTAATAGCTTATAATACAACAAACTTTGTTGTTGACTAGAATAGTACTACTTCATGCTATCCCTCTTTACTCCTTACCTGAGATACATACATGGAATACATAAGCTTTAAGCTTAGTGAGTAGTTATGGTTTCATGATAAAACATACTTTCCAAATAAATAAACTTTCATGCATAAAAACATTTCTTTGAGATCTCATGTTATATGAGTATACCAATACCAATCTTTTCACAGGTTCTTTAACCTTGGGTCCACATAAAGGTTGCCCAATAAGGTCCGTTTGCAATACGTCCCTTCTTTCTAGATCCTCGTACGTGGGATATTTAACTGGTTATACTTAACAGCATAAAAGCTTTCACATACCACATATGCATCATTGCATAAAACATGTACTTTGCCACATAATCATAACAACTTTTATAAGGAAATTATGGCAATATTCTTTCATGCATAAAATATTTGCACATATGTATCCCAGTAAAGCACATAGCATACTCACCTTGCTTTAGCCTTTATAGCTTCCTTCTTGACTTCTTTGAGCTTATACTTTAAGTAGAGAATTTGATTATTTTGGATGAAGAGAAATGAACAACTTAGGCCTCTATTTATAGTAATTTAGTAGGCAATAAAGGACTTGTACTCTTAGCTTAGAAATGAGTAAATTTCTTAAAAGATTGTNTGGTTAAATTTCATCCTTACATTTCACTTGCATGGTCAAAAGAATAGGCTTGCTTTGTCACTCTTTCATGTGGTGTAAATGGTTTGTCCATAAGTAGCTTATCAAGCTACTTGTTGACTTGATGATAAGTAGCTTTGTAAGCTACTTGTGTACCTATTTACCTCTTTTTACTTCTATACTAAAAGTGTAATTTAGTTCATATATTAAGGTTTCATTAGGAACTATTATTTTATTATAATAATAATAAAAATTAGGCATATACCTGGCTGAAAAATAGGGCTGTTACATCTACTTTTAAAAGTGGACACTTTTTTTTGGAAAAAAGGTTCATTTAGGTGTCGCCTAAACTACATCCTTGGTAATTTGGAAATTAAGTTACGATTGTCTAAGACTAAACCTGACCATAGGAAGCTAGCAGCTAGACTCGAACCCGGGGTAGATAGAATATTTCACCACAACCCCTAGGCCTTTTGTCGATACACTTATTTTGGGGTGAACATAAAAAATAAAAATAAAAATATGGATATCTATTTTGGAACAAAAAGAGTAATATAAGATACAAGAATTGTGGAATTCAAAATTTTGATTTGATATCCAAATCAAAGCCATGGGAGGCTTAGGATATGTTTACTTGCCTCTTACCGTCACTTATCACTTACCTCTATAAGAGGTAAGTGGTTTACCAAGAAGAGGTTAGTATGTACCTGACTTAAAGTAGTTTTTCAAAAAGCTAGTTTATGGTTCATCTAAACATGTACCTGACTTATAAGTTAGTTTATAAGCTAGCTTATTTTTACCAAACAATGCCTAAGTGATACCGGTATACACTTATCCAAAATAAGTATTTAGCAAATAACCCTTAATTTTTCCTACTTTTCATGTTTTATTTATGTGAGTTTTAATTTTTATGTCAATCTCCACAGTTGTTAGTCATCTTGTAATTACTATTCCCTATTTGTTTTATCTCATGTTTCCCTTTTCCCTTCTTTCTTTTGTTATTATTGTACCACTTGCATGCTTGCAAACATTTTTTTGTTACTTTTCTTGCATGTCTTCTTGTACTTTTTTTTTTGGAAGTCTTGTTATATCTAATTGTCTATACAAGACCATTTGACCAAACTAGTAATCGATAAAACAAAATATAAAAGTTCATACCATATATTGAATGAAAGTCTTTACAAATTAAAGTAACAAAAATGTATTCATTGACAAGGTAACATCTAAAATTCATTTAAATGCAATCATTTTTAGCACATTTCAATTGTAACCTTTGTGATTTAAGTTGTAGTTTAAGATAAGTATTTGTCCATCAAACAAATGACTAAATTACAATTTAATATAGAAAAAAGAATAAAAAGTTACACCTTAATACCATGGTACTCACCACCCAAAAGGTAAACCTTTTGAGTGCCTAAATACATGGTGACAATAGTTTGTAAACATGACGATGAACACATCTAACGAAGCCGTTCGTTGTCGAAAGAAAAAGATAACAACAAACGGCGACGAATAACGTACACAATTGACAATGAATGAACATTAGGAACTTATAGTAATTCCTTGGTATACATATCCCACCTGAAGATATGTATGCAGACCTTACCTTTGTTTCAAGATATAAACAGATTGTTTCCGAGAACACCTATGCACCATGCATTTAAAAGACCATATACAAAGTACGTGATGGAATCCGTTTAGAGAATAATCCAAAGGAAGCATGTTTTAACCCCCTTGCTTCTCCATTTTAGCAGACTGAAGAACAAATACTAACAGCAAAGCAAAAGGTAAATGCACTCTTCATATGTTCTGGATAACATCGAATATTGGTTTATCATCATGCAACACAAGTTCTATGCAAGATCTGTGTGTTCATTATAGTTACGGAGAAAACGTAAAAGCAATTAACCCACAAAAAGTAACCTAGATGAAGTCTTGCAGAAGTTAGCCTATGGATTGTAGTCTGTAGACATGGTTTGTATAATGTTAGATGTATTTAGAGAATAACTAAATGCATATTTGCTCCTAGATTTCCATAGTTAAGCTCGTTACCATTAAGGACATGTTTGTTAGCAGCTTAATGAGCTTGTGAGACTCACAGCTCGTCAGCTATATAAGACTGTTTGGTACTGGCTTGACGATATACAAGTGGCTTAATCAATAAGCTTCCAGGGGGAAGCTTTATGCAGATAGCCAACTTTTTTCCAAACATGTCCCTCCCATTAAAACACACGATCCTTCCATCAATGAAAAAATCATCAAAAAAAAAAAACCCAACCAAAAGGCCCTCAAGTGTTGCCCTTTTTTCCATATGCTTAAGGATAAACAAGCCAAAAGGACCAAAAAAGAAGATAAGAGAGTTGACCATTAAGCCATTTGTCTTTTTATCACATATACTCGCTCTACTAAATCCATGATATTATATCACGAGACCTAGTTTAGCCTCTTTTACATTTAGGAAAATTGCATAGATACGTAAGAGGCAATAATTTGCGTCAAGTAGAATAAACAAGCAAGATAATGCATTGTTTTGTGATCAAGTCTTAGGAAGGAACCTTGGTGAAGACCGCACCTTATGATTCTTCAAGTCAAGAGATTTCTTCTTAGAACCATTACTGCGTGCACCGTCACTTGTGACATCCCCTGCCATGCATATATCATAGGACCATATTATTTAAAAATCAAATAAAAGTTGTCGCAAGAATTTGTATCTGCATATATTTATGACGATGAAAATTCTGGGAATCAGGATTGGGGATATTGAAACGGACAATATGAGATTTTGGAGGAGAAAGGGATAAAGTGATCTAATACCGTTATGGGGTCAGGTTCAGGGAAAAGCATCAAAAAAATGGGAAACTCAGGAACACCTTGGTAGCCCTTCATCTGGATGGTAACGGTATGCATGTGTGCATGCAAGTAACTTGTAACATGCACATGTACATAAAAACCAAAAAACAACCTAACTTACTTATATGCACAAGTGCATACCATCCAAATGAAGGGGGTTCCTCAATT
Source organism: Carthamus tinctorius (assembly GCA_001633085.1). Classification (NCBI taxonomy): domain Eukaryota; kingdom Viridiplantae; phylum Streptophyta; class Magnoliopsida; order Asterales; family Asteraceae; genus Carthamus; species Carthamus tinctorius. Next base: position 12,424 of record LUCG01080434.1, on the reverse strand, counting down.
TTCCATTTTTTTGAGGTTTTCCCTTAACCTCCCTCTACTGTTATGAGGTACCTTCCGAATCTTGGGTTGCAGAAGCACCACCAGACGTATTCCTCTTTTTGTTGCTTCGCTCAGTGAGAAGATCAACACTGGCATCTATGGATTTGCTGTTGGTTTTTTCGCTGGTTTTTGCTCCACCAGATATCACCCTTTTCTTATTTCCTTCAGCAGGAGACACGCTGATGTCAGCGGAGAAAGGAGAACTAACTGCCTTTGTTGTTTTCAATGTTTTGACATCTAGAATGCCGTCATTTCTGGGAAATCCATCATAGCTTGATTCTTTTGTGGTTTCTGTCTTTATATTTTCAGCCTCCTTGTTAAGCATCGAACGAGTAAGCCTTCTCGCATTGCTTGAATTCTTAGTATCCGCAGTGCAAGTATTTCCCGCAATTTTGATTCCCTTGTTTCCCTCTTCCATTTTTGAAAGGTATTTTTTTGATGTCTGACTTCCATCAGCCTTAACTTTGTGGCCAGAAGTAATATACTCTTCGCACCTAGTCGGCATATGCTTTTCAACTACACTTACAGTCTCGATAGTTACTGTTTCTCCCTCTCTGCCAAGTGCTGAACGCGTAAGCCTCCTGTTAGTCGTGACACTTAATATGTTCCCATCAGGAATGCCTTTGACTTTCTTAACCGTAGCACGAGTTGACCTGGTTCTGATTTCGGTATTTGTTTTATCTTGTGTCACTTGTGTAATATGTGTGCTAAAGTCGCTGTCTTCGGCTTTGCTGTGTCCAGAAAAGAGTGGCTTCTTCACAACTCTACTTGGTTTTGGAGTAACTTCTGCTTCCGAGGATAATTTATCGAAGAAATCATCGATTCCGGAGGAAGAGGAGTGAGCCAGAATCGACGACTTCAAGGATTTTCCTTCTGAATCGGTTAAGCCATTTTTTGGCTCCTCGTCAAGGGAAATTTCAAGGCTTTTAGGCAACTTTGACATCATTGAAGCAAGAGCTGCACGAGCAGCTAGAGGATTGAGAGGTGATTTGTTGTCTGGAAGCTCTTCGGTTGACGGACTCGGGATCACAGGGGATGGTGGGTTTTTTACGTCAGCTCTCCGTGGTTCCTCCTTACTTCGGTTTGACCTCCTCGAACGACTAGTGTCGCTAGAGATTTCAGTTTCTGGCTCTTTTACATCTGGCGCAGAAATATCTGTTCCTTCTACTTGTTCATTAGTATTAGCTGCATCAGGAATTCTCATCTTATAACACAAAGTAAATGGAATTATAAGCGTCAGCACTTAAGAATATACAAATGAAAATGTTTTAAGTGTTGAAGCTATAGATGATTCCAGGCTCTGTTACCAGCTTAAGCTTTTAGGCAACATGGTTGATTGACATAGACAAACAAGAAAATATGAAAGAGAAACAAAATAACACAAAGCTCCATATACAAGAAGTTTCCGGAACCTATCGTAAGTGTCTAGTGGGACCTAACAGATGTTAAAACTAAGCCCATTTGGACGAAATCAACCCAGAGGCACCATTTATTGTGTTTTTAATCATGTATGATCATATGGACTATATGCGTAATGTGTTAGGACCTCTAGCTGACATGTTGATTTGATTGTATTCTGATATTCACATTGTCAAGAACCCGATTTCCATAAGTTTACCAAATATATAGAGGTTGATTGCCATTCAATGCATTAACATTTGGTAAGGTTGCTTCAGAATCTCCATCCAGCTAGCGAGTCCATATTTGAAGCAGATAACCACCCTGCTCACATCCTAACAAAGCCTATACAGACGACCCAATAGACATAAGCAAGTTGGGTACAACTTGCATCTAATCTGCACCTTGTGGAGCAGTCTATGTAATATTATATGTGTTTCATATTAGTTCTACCATAGACATTTACATATAGCAACCAAAACTTTAGAAACGTATAAGCATCTAAGCACATTGTTGGTTATGAAGTTTACCTTCTAACCCCAAAATCTCATCTCTAATTTTCTTCTTGGAAGAATGAACTGAGTTTCTGATTCCTTCTATCTGTTTCTCTAACAAATCATGGAGTTCCAGATCAATTGCATTGACAACAGTCAGCGGTGGAGACATACTGGAGAAATTAGAGTTAATCAGCAGCATTTCATCCATGAATGCTGAAATTTCTGGATGGTTATTGATGCTTTTGTTAGCCAGTCTCATTACTGAACTAGAAGGGACTGTTATACTTCCACCGTTGAGGTCTTGGTGAAGCCATCTAATCAAGAAAGAACATCTACACTGCGTCCTCTTTGAATGTCTTACCCTTATTACCTGTTAATGGTGTAGATGATTAGATTATGAATGATTACAATCATATGCAGTCACACTTGCATAACAACACCAGGGCACAACTGTTAGATAGTTTTACACTGCCTGCAAGTGCATGAATTGAGTAATTCCTCGTGTTTCCTGTTTGTGTTCACAGAACATGGCTTTCCAACATAGTTTGATCAACAAGTATTTTGACACGCTATTAGTATGGATTTATATACATTGATGATGTTTCTTTGTTAAGCTATTTGTTTGTTTTGGTAGTGTCTATATCTGTCTGTGTGTATCTATATATGTATATGTGTTTGTGTATCGCAAATTATTATGGCACAAAATTTAAACAATAACCACAAAATGTACAAGTTCTAAAACAAGCTTCAGCACATGGACACGTGATAGAACGAACTATTTCATGCATGAATTGAGTAATTCCTTGTGCAGTGGGTCTTTGATCATCTAGGCATCTATTCCTCATACATAGATATACACACATGCAACAAACATGTAAACATGTAAGCAGTATGCTGCACCCAAATTTTAGTTATCTGAAAATACCAGAGACACACACCCGATATATGCACCTGTGCCCATGTTTTTCCTAAGTGAGCACTTTAGATATGTGAAAACCATAGATCCATGTATACCAAATGAGGGAAATGATATAATTGTATAAGTGACAACAAGCAGATTGAAATTACACCATGAACTTGGTTGCAGATGCATATGTGAACCAACGTTACAAATTATTCATATGGGTTCAATTGCATCTTCGGATCTTTTTAGTGATTCATATATGAACCTTCCTTTCTTACCTTCTCACGAAATTTAGCCTTCTTATAATGAGCCTCCCACTATATATATATATATATGGGATATATAGAGAGAGTCGGATTCAAACGAGAATAGTTACCAAATAAGAGAACACGCGAGCAGCTAAATCACATGTGATTTACACTAAACTAACGTATAAAATTATNGTAAATGGAAGGGTTCAAACAAGAACGCCTTCATTTTACGAGAAAGCAAGAACACCCTTTAATATAGTCAATCATGTGTGATACTATATTCAATCACATGTGATACTAAATCAGAGATGTGGATTACCTTTGGTGCGACCTAGGTTGCAGGCCAAGTCACCCTTACACTACTAGGCTCATGTATTATCACATAAGTCGTAGGGTACGTTGTCTGCACACGAACAGGTTCCCTCACATGTATTGTCACATGTGATAAGGGTGTTCTCGCATTTTTGCGAAATGGAGGTGTTCTCGTTTGAACCTCCACCAATATACATATAGGCATGGGATCGTGTGTGAAGTGCTATTTTTGGTGAGAAGTGTGAGAACTGCTTTTAAACAACAGATCACTTTTAATCAAATACCCTCCCATGAATTGCAGCTTAAGGGAATTGATCCGGTGCATCCCATTCTAATGTTCGTCCATTTCTCATCCAATGGTTGATAACCACTTCTCACCAAATCTGGCACTTCTCAATGGAACCCAACCCTAGACATAAATATATAAGTTTGTATTCACAAAGGCTACATAATTTAAAAGATATTATCGTAGCAACTACAAATACAAAATTCAACATCCATTTCATACATCTTGGTTAGATGCTCTTTGACTTTGTTCATTTCATCATTATTCTTAACTTCTTGTTAGTTCTTCACAAAAATAGATCATCCTCCAATTCAGATACAAAGATTGTAAATTCATATCATCGCCATTTCTCAAAAGAACACCGGTGTCATGCAAATTGGCTGTAATATGAATACAGGGACAACCAGAACAGTCTTCCATTACCTCAATAAAATTGGTTTATTGCATCAAATATGGCATTTAGCTGTTCTTGAAAGTAACCCTTGGCGACTTAGTAATAATCACAGTTTTCTACTTCAATCAGTTTCTCATTATCAGATCTCCAGAATGACGTACATCCTACCTACAACATGTTTAATAAATTTATAAGTGAAATCAAGTTCAAGAAAATATACCTTTTCCACCTCTGCATCAAAGAAGCCTCCCTCGGGTTGTGAGTTTTGGTTGACAACAACAAGTTCACCTGGTTTGATGTGAACGCAGTCATCATCTTGGAGAGGAAGAGAACGAACACGAATTCGCATCAGTGCTTCTTTTTCACTCGCTAATGTGTCTTGGGAACCGTTGTTCCCATATTTTATAATGAGAGCAGCATCGTCTGGGCTGCAGATAAGAGAAGTCACATTATCACCATCAGATAGGTATGAACACATGTTAGGATGATAGGATTCCCTTGGAAATACACCACTAAGCCAAAAAAAAATCTTTAGAATCTGATGGTTAGAGATGAAAGAATCAGAGGCATGGCAGTTAGTGCCCTTGTGTATTCAAATGTCATAATTATGAAGAATGCACACTCTTACACAACTTAATCTTTTTCATCGACTTTTTTTTAGTAGTGTAAACATTTAGAGCTAAAAAATATGTTTCTTAGGGGAACCTGAAAAAGAGCGCATTGGTGGACCCATGAACCTTAAGATGCATTAGGAAACCCTACTAATACTAGCCATCCTTGTGTTGGAGCATAAAATGTCATAGCCAACTTGCCACAAACAAAAATCAACTCGAGCCTTCTTTATCAAAATGTCAGTTACCAGCAACTGTCCTTCCTATTGAGGCTCCCACTCTACATTCTCCCTGCTATGAACAGAAGATATGTCTTATTCTTATTCAAGAACCCAGGAGATACCAGATACAATGAACGTCTCCATTTAGATTTTTAGATACAGGAAGAGAGCATGAATTAACTAGTTACACTCATAATGCGCTGTGCTGAATGTGTAATTCTCAGATAGTTAAGCTTATTAGCACGCTAGTTCTATTAAGGGGATTCCAGTCTCCGTATATCCCTTTTTTGTACTGAAGGGGATTCCAGTCTTCGTATATCCTTTTATTTTACTGCATGGGTGAAGTATCCATGACTGTACTCATCGAAAATAAAGGTTCCCTATTGAGACTGTGACTACTCAATCCCAAGAAAACACATAAGTCTGCCAAGGCGTGCAAGTTGAAACTATGCCCAAATGTTCTTGAGCTCAACTATGCCTTCAGTGTTATCCCATGAAGTCACATATCATTCACAGTCCACACAAACAACTAAACTATCATTCCATACAGGAACTGCTTCATGTAGTTTAAAATATTAAATGAAGTAAACCCTCTTGAATCTTTAGAATAATACTATGCTGTTCCTTTTCTTTTTTCTTAGATCTATTTTAAGATCAAAAACTTAAATAAAAACCATGGAATTTCTTTATTATTATTTGGTATGTTTACATCATTACCTTAAAAACATAGTTAGCATAAATGCAGGTTAATGATAAATACACAGACATCCTTCTCCAACTGTGACTGGCAATATTGCTTCGATCTTTCATGTTGATTTGAACCAGATGGATGTCAAATTAGTCACCACTAAAATACATCACATCGAGCAACCCTAAACAGGGCTAAAAGAGATTGATTCAAAATGAGAAACGAGTATGGATAGATGCACCACCTGAAGAGACTTAGATTATGATGGCTAAGACAATGCACTTTCTTTTAAACCGCAACATTCTGATACGAATTTGAGATCACACTCTTTCTGGTGAAACGTCGTAAACCAAACTATAGATATTGACCAATCATAATAGAACTAGAAAAATGATGATGCAGGGGCTCTGTAAAGCCAATGGAGCAAATACAGCTAGCCAAGAAAGACCTCCTAGTCAATCGATCCAAGAGATGAACCCAAGATGGTAAATTATGATGTTTAATGTTATTTTATAAACCTAGATTACATAGCATATTGAGTAACAATGCTTAATCCAATTGTCTTTTCAGTATTACATATATAAACATTGGTGTTTTTGTCGATATAGAGAACTAGTACATTGGTTATCAAATTTTAGTTCCTACACTCTATAGTGGATGTAAAACAATCTGTGATTTGTTTTATGCTTTTAGGGTGTGTGTATGTGCGTGGTACACACACGCGTCATAGATATATGTTCAAGGTTCATGAAGATGGCATGCAGCACACCACGTGAGCTTTTGGATTGGCGCCATGTTTGTTTCATGCATTGTTACTTCTGAGTACGTGCATCTAGTTGCACAATCAGCTCATGAGAACTTGTAGAGAGCTAGGGCAACCCTTTTACGTTGCAAGATCATGGCGACCATAAACTGAATGCTGTTCAAGAAGCATTCATTGAACAAATTGAGGTCATTAGTAATGGGCTTGATGGAATGCGAATGCAACTGTAGTGGAGTTGCGGCAAGAAGGTTGTGTGGTATCTCATGAAAGTAAGTGATGTAGATGAAGATGATGATGAACGCATTGACGGTTAACTAGGCTTAAAATCGGTAACTTATCATATCAATATGTGGTAAGACTTCATCTATTTTCAGATGGTTACACTCAAAGTCAAAACCATCAGAGCAATAATCTCATGATCAGTGAGACAAATCCTCTTTCCTTTCAAAGATGTTTCATCCACAAAAATTCACTTAACAGATATTCCTACTTAACAAAACCAGATATCTTATCCTGCATTTAGAAATTGGAAACTAATAACTCTCTAATGATGACAGTTCCTTAATTACTGCAACAAACTTGGATTTAGTTGTCTTCCAGTGTTGTGGCGAATCGGTTATCGCTCGGGGGTTCATAGCGCCCTAACTGAGTTTGAGCCTTCCCCGTGCGCATGCCTGGGGGACATTTAAGTGGGGCCATGTTTAGCCTCCAAAATTGCCGGGGATTAGTCGGGCTTTGGCCCGGACACCCTTCTAAAAAAAACTTGGATTTAGTTTGCAGAATTCCAGACTTTCAACAGATTGCATGGATTATCCATGCCAAAATCAGACTCCACTCACTCCAGCCACAAGCATCCAGTAAACATTACTAAAAACACTCAACAAACTTACATAAACTGATCATTAAGAGGTCCAAATTAGGAACTCTCCTCAACTGTTTTCCAACTAAAACGATCATCCGAGTTCCTAAAATAGATATGGCGTGCGATTGCAATGAATCAAAAGGTAAATGAAAACGAAATCAAGCACATCACAAGTTAGCTAGACCTGAAATGAACTTGGCAAGGGTGCCAAGAGCAGTCATCTTTTCTCATGGCTTCAAGTTCCAGGTGGCCGGAATCAGGTCCGATAGCATCGGTATTGGCTGCCATTGATGAAATCAAGGTATCATAAAGTGATCGGAGGCAGCAGCTTTGGGTGGAGTTTTTTGGAATAGTAAAGAAAGCAAATTGCTTAATGATTCAGACAAAACCTTTTCTGGTACATACCCACATCCCCCTTCCCTAATTAATAACAGTAAAAATCACTTTTGGTCCCAACGTTTATCACCTTCGATCGTTTTAGTCCCTCGATTTTGTCCTAACGAATTCGTCGCCGACTAATCCCCGACAATTTTGGGGGCTAAACATGGCCCCACTTAAATGTCCCCATGCATGCACACGGGAAGGCTCGAACTCGGTTAGGACGCTATGAATCACCCGAGTGTTAACCAATCTGCCACAGCTCTGTTGACAATTCGTACTATGGAAGACCCAACGGATTCTTCCAATGTATCATTTCTGGGTCCAATGGAATTCATAGGTATAGGAAGAAGCGTTATCAAATAGAGATTTTTTTCTTTCGACCATATTTCGACTCTAATACCAAGTAAGAAACAAGGAACCGAAGTTCTTTATTCGACTTATATGGATTCAATACACTATAATGTTTGTCGATTCCCAATAGATTCTGTATGTTAGTGCAATGACAGTTAACTTCTTTTTTATTTATTAAATATGGTTTAGTGAGACGTATTTTAGTCATGTCTTAAAATGTTGTCTTCTTCCTCAAGACCTCAACTTTACTCTCTAAATTTATAAAAAAACTACCTCCATGCCCCCATGTTTCCCGCGATATATCTTTGTTCTCGTTTTTTCCCCAACGAGTACAATCATGGAGGACCAGTGCATCGACAACCACTGCTACTTATCATCTCCATAAAATGGAGATGATTTTTTTAAAAGCTTCCATGGTGATATGGTTTGCTACAGGAACGATTAGGATGGGGTTTGTTACGAGGACGGTGAAGTTTATGCAAGGGAGGTGGAGATCAACCGATAGACAACGTCGAGCAACACCTTACGGTGATTGAAATTGGTATCGGACGGTAAGTTCGTTGAATAATACAACTATTGATCTAGGGGGTTTAGTTTTTTAAAAAGAAAATAATAAAATATATAAATTGACTAAAATACCCCTTTTTATAGTGGACTTGACAGAAAAGGTTAACGACCGTTAGATTGAGAGATGAAATATGTTAAAACAAAGTTGGGGATGGAACTCGTTGAAAATGACAAAGGTTAAGGACCAAAAGTAAACTTTACTCTTTGAAATAATCTAAAAATTTTATAAATATATATTAAAATTATTTTCTAAAATAAATATAAACATAATTAATTTAATTAACCGATTATTTGATTCTAAAGTTTTATGATGAATAAAAAGGAAAGCATTTGTATTTATGACATACATCATGTAAGATAGCCCATTTAGTGCCTTGTATGAGTAGATCTCATCAAACCTTGACTTTAGAACATCTATTTTTATATAAAAATAATATAATGTTTTATACGTTTATAAAAAAACAGTGAATCTTCACCAAAAATACACATTAAAAAACGTTACAATAGTCTCATAGGTCTTATAAAAAGTAGTTTGTCTTGCTGAAACCAAATGTATATATTGATTTAGTGCGTTTTTGGTTGGGGATAATAGAGTCATGAAGCGTAAGAAATATGGGTGGAAATGTTTGGTATGGCCTTATGTTACAAGTACTTTTATCGTATGATGGATAATGGACCACTTCTACTAAATGAGGACATGTATGACATGTTTTTAGTCTCACCTTCACGTATTGACTTGCCTACCCCATTATCGACCAAAAATCGTAACACTTTTATCTTCTCCTTATGCACTCATCATCTTCTATCACCCTTTGACAACTTGTCTCGCCTCTTTCCTTTAGCAATAACTATTAATCTACCTTCCCTTCCTCTCACTATGCGTCATTGTTCTTCCTCCTTTAGTAGAGCTGACAAGTAAGGATAGACTTGATACATGTTAGGTTTCAATCTGTCGAGTAATGATATATGCAAGTAAATTTTATTATTTATTTTCATATCATTACTAGTCATTTTTAGCGAGGAGATGTAGGTAAATAACTTTTTCCATTACCAATGACCCATTGAGAACTCTACAAATGTTTAGAGTCGGGAAGATTAATCTTTATTGTACGATATATTCAATTCTTCAATATTGGTTTTCACAATATTACATATTAATCGAAATTGAAGTCAACCACATTTTGAGATAACTTATGCTACTTGTTCATTGGAATTGCCAACCAGAGTTCATTCATTATAATACAAAAAAGTCATTGAACCATTGCAAGCAAAAAAATCGATTAGGTTGGTGATAATCAAAAGCGTTGTAATCTAATGGGTCGTTTACCAAACAGTTACCAGACCAGCACCTATCAGAAGAGTCACATTTTACCTTATCAGGTAATATTTTCGGTCATCAAAATGAATTGATGTTAAGAATTTACAGCCCAATAAGAGATTACCGTGTAAGAGTCATTACCATTACATACCAGGTAAGACTATCGAACGTTGTCTTTCCTATTAGCAAGTAAGATTCTCGGGCTTTTTTATGTTCAACCAACGACTTATTGAACCAGCAAACGCTTACCAAGGTAAGTGTTAGTAAACGGTCCATACATGTACATAATATTTTATGTTGATTGGTTGTTTCAACCATATAAAAGCTTTTAAATTGCTTGAAGATGAACGCGTATGTAAATACATTTGTTTTTGTTAACTATTAGTGTGTGTCGGTGTGATAAGTGATAACAGTCCAAGTTCTACCTATCATATCTAAAATCGTTTGCTTATGTTGCTGGTTGGAATGATCCAATGAGTTATGTACATCATTTAAACCATATTGTATGTGATTTGCTACATCGTATGTGAAAAAACGTAAACGATAAACAATGCACGTATTTTTGTTAGATATGCTATTTTTTTACATGCCAATTGATACGTGTTATTTTGCATCCAAACATGTGTTTAGCATGCCACTTAATTGCTAAAAATCCGAAAAGAAAAAAATTATTCGGTTATTTCCTTAAAAATAGTTAATAGTTATCCAAACAACGTTTAATACTTTAATGGTTGAAAAGAGAAAGAGATGAGTGTTTTTACCAACTAGAGAATGATATGATTGACTGAGAGAGACATACTAAGAGAAGTAGTACCAGGAGATGCCAATAGCCAACCCCACCTTACATTGTATATTTGTACTAGAATGGTATAATCAATAATTTATTAAATTACAAAAACAAATGCAGAGCCAATGTTTTAAAACCCGGGTCAACTCGGCCGGTTGAATCGGTTGGACCGGTAACCGGTAGGAAGACCGGTTCAAATGGACCAGTCTAATAGCCTATTTCAGACCCGGAAAGAACCGGCCGGTTTGAAGGTCGAACCGGTGTAGTTGACCCGTTTTTTTGTGACTCGGTTTTTGGATTAGTAAAAAAACTTATGTTTTATGTGTTTTTAATGTTTTTCGATTGATTTAATGTGTATTTTTAATATCTTGCATTGATGTAATGTGTATTTTTAATGTTTTAAGTTGTGAACATCAAATTCTTAGTTTTATATGTGTGTGTGTATACAGAAAAATATAAAATGCATAAAAATCCTTGGAAATGGTTGAACCGTAAACGATCACCAAGTCGGTTCGACTAAAAAACCGGTTTTTAAAACATTATGCAGAACCAATGATGTTTAAATTTCGTCTTTATAAAATGACAAAATACATGAAAAGACTTTTATTTAGGTAATTTACATGTTATATCTCAAATATTTATACCAAAATATATTATATAGAGTATATTATAATTTAAATTATTAATATTAGGTATAAATTAATATCTATAATGTTTGAAATGTAATAAGTAAAAATATGAAAAATGGAATTTTGAAGTATGTCAAACAAAAAAGAATTGAGACATAAAAAAAATTATGTACAACTTGGCCATACAAAAAGATTTAGGGAAAATTTCATATATGTCCTTAAAAACTTGAGATATTACGCATATGTCCTTGTAAACTTTGATATTACATCTATCTCCTTCTAAACTTCATAAACTCACACATATGCCCTTTCCCTTTATTTAATTATTTTTTAAACATTTTGAAATACTAACAATTATCCCTAAATTATTTCTAATTTGTAAATGACCTAACTACCCCTTTAATTACCAAATAACCAAAATCAAATTATAGAAATCAGTAGCAGGCTTCTTCCAAATCGATCACAGACTTCCAAATCGCACATATGAGCAATTCAGGAGAACGAACAGAGAGCAATTCATCGACTTCCAAATCGCCGGAATCCAAATCGATCCAAATCGATCGTTCTCCTAATCGATAGCAGACTTCCAAATCGCCGGAGAATCGCCGGAATTCAAATCCAAATCGCCGGAATCCAAATCACCGGAATCCAAATCGCCGGAATCCAAATCGATCGTTCAGCAATTCATCGACTTCCAAATCGCCGGAATCCAATTTGCCGGCTTCCAAAATCGCCGGCTTCAATACAGGAGCAATTCACATGGTTGACCAAACTTCAATACAGGAGCAATTCACAATGATTGTCTAAATTTTTGGTTGACAAAGATGTTATGAGAAAAGACAGTAGCTATGAGTCGCGGTGTGATGATTTGCATAGAAAGAAAGCAAAAAACAGCTAGAAGTGAACAAAAGATCCATGGATTAATATGAGGGGACCATCTGTTTTGTTAGAAAGGAAAGAGCATCTTCACCAAACTGCACAAATGATTCATCTCTCTATAAAGAAGGAGAGAATGGTTGTTTTGTCTGCATCCCTGTAACCAAATGGCATTGGCGATTTGGAAATCGAATGTCTTATAAATATCATACAAACTTTCGAAATCAGATTGAAACCAAACTCGAAAATCGAGGTGGTTGCCGGCCTGAAGGGGAAGAAGAAGACCGAT
>LUCG01080433.1:0-10588 GCA_001633085.1 Carthamus tinctorius | reverse complement strand
TGATTATAGGTGTTACGAAGTGATTGTTATTCTTGTGAAGTGCTTGAATTACTAGTAATTCATTGGGTGAGTACTCTACCTTTATCGCTTATGGTTATGTATGTATGATTATGTCGCATGTGTGGTTATGTTTATGTGCTAGCATGTATATGGATGATGATAGTACCTAAGGAGGTAGTGATACCCCTAGGGAAGATTATATGGATGAAGAGGCCTTGTACCAGTGTCATTTGCTTCCTTGATGGCGTTGAGCCGTAAGGAAGGGGATGAAGTTGCATGTATATAATTTACTATGTGTATATGGTTATATGTGCATGATAGTAGTGGTCTAGGTGTGTGCTCACTAAGCTTTATGCTTATCCCGTTGTCGTTATTCCTTTAGTGGCAGGTACGTCCTGGAAGGACAAAGAAAAGTCACCCGCATGAGGCTTCGGTGGTCTCACAGTTCAGTAGCAGAAAGTATGGGTTAAAAAGTGTTGTTTGAATCCTAAAGACTTATTTGCTAGTTTTGGGAAATGAAAACTGCATTTGAAATGATTGTGTTTCTTTTAGACATTTAAATTTTTAGAAGTATTTGATCAACATGTTGGCTTAAATGGATGGTTTATTTATATGGTTTTTAATGAATGTTTTTCTTGGTTAAGTTTCCGCAAACTGGATGGTTTCTTTACTTTTACATATAGTGTTTCTAGTTGGAGGTGTTACATGCAAAGTTCGAGGGACTATTTTGAAAGTTTAGTCTAATAAAGTGGTTTTCTATGTTAGGTTTTTTTCCTCTTCTCTCCCCCTACGGTTTTATGCCGTTTCTTTTTTTCTTCTTTCTTTTTCCATTTATTTTATTTACATTCTAGGTTTAGTTTTTAGATAATTCTTGAAATTTATGAAGATGCAAGATGGCGGATCGATGATGAAGTTGACAATCTCATGAATCCATACCCATTGTATTGTATTCTTCTTTTGTCTCCTTTTAATTTATATTTTAATTTAGTTTCTTAAATGTAATTTATTGCTTTCGTAGTTTAGAATCGATTCTTGGAGAGTGACACTCCTTGGAACATTGTTTACAGTCTTCTTAGATTAATGTTATTGCTTTTGTTAGATTTATGTTTATGTGTTGTTTTGTAGTTTAGTTTCCGTTCATTTGGGTAATCGTTACTTTGGATCGTTGTAATGATATTGGTCGGTTGCTTTTAAACCAATATTGAGTTTTAACTTGATTGATTTTTACCTAACGATAGTTAGCGTTTGGTTAATTGATTTTTATAAAAATATTTGGTTAATTTGGTGAATTTGGATTTGAACGATGGTTTGATCTTAATTTTAGACTAGATAGATCAATGACTACGGTCCTAACATGAAAATAGTTAGGGATGTAGATTGGGGAAAATATTTGTTTCAATCTCAATGTTTCTTTCCAACGTACTCATAGTGTGAAAGTAAGTATGGGTCTTGGTTTAGAAAATCTTTTCCGCCTCGAAAGAGGGTTGAAGTAATTTTGTATGACAAATCCTCCTCGTTACTAAAAATTTGAAGTTAACATTACCCAATGTCCGATCTTAGTTGTTTTCTTGTTTTCTTTTTCTTGTTTATTTATTTTATGTGTAATTATTAAAAAACCCAGAATGTTGATGATTTCCCGTAGCTAGGCTGTAGTCCTAAATGAGGCAATGTTTAGTCTATCGCCTCCCCGTGATCGACCCGTATGCTACACACCCGTACGCTTGCGGTATAAATTTAAAACACTTCAAGCTTGGTGGGGTGACATGAGTTATCGACATTGGGTCCATGTCTTGTTTCAATATCCATCTCCAAAGAACGAGAATGAATAGATTATGTGGTTACCTAGATAACTGTATCGGTTTGGTAAGGATCTTGTTTTATTCTTTTTTAATCCTGTCTCACACTCACCATTTTTTTTAACCTTCCCCGACACTCAAGCTTTCGGACATTTTACCTCATTCACACCCTTACAAACTAGGTCTAACCTAGGGATGTGTTTCTTGGGTAGATCCCTCGGCTCTGGATTGATCATAGAAACTTCTATATCCTATCACACAAAAGTTAATATCATGAAGTGATATTCTTTGAAATTTTGAGTATCTTCATACCAGAACGTGATATGATTGGGATGTATGCAACTCAATATGTATGTGGGGAACATATGTTGAACTGAAATGGGAAACAACAATTGAAGATATCATATATTCATTCAATAGCTCAAACATCTGATGATTGATTGTAGAAATCAAAATTCAAGCGCAACATAGATTGACTCAGTAAGCACGGTGTATGAAATAAAATGAATCAATGATTAGAATGTTTAATTGTGAAGAACAATTCACAATTAATAATCTGAATAAAAATTGAATCACTGAAATGAAATAACGTGCTTTGAAATCAAATTGGAATTCAAACGAGTGTATTTCCATCTAATAATATCAACGGATATTTGAGATGTAGAAATAACAATATCAAGGATTCTATAACACGTGGTAATTCTTGAAACGATTCAGAATCGGAAAGAAATTAACACAAGTAAATTTCTTATGATGACTACCACGATTAAAGACAGTTAAGTGCAAGTTCTAAACTAAGGGTTTAGAAGGATACTTACATTGAAACTCATATCTGAAGCATGGGTTTTGAACTAGAGTATTCAAAAGCCACTAATCATTGAAGACTGGGTCTTGAACTGACATATTCAAGAGCCACTAACCTGCAAAATCAAAAATCAAACAGATTTTAGTTTCCACTTGGATGTGGATCCACTTTTGTTAGATGCAATTGATTTATAAGATGAAAATTTGTAAATTCCAAATCTATCATCTATATAATCCTCACAAACAAAAGCATTTGTTTTAAAATAAGAACCATATGATTTTCTTTTGGAAAGACTAAGAAGTTTATTTCTAGAATAAACCAAGTTAGACTTACGAAAGGATGTATCTTGAAAAGATTTGTTCTTTTGAACTTTTGGATTTGAAACAAAAGATTTTTTTTTATCTACCGTTTGAGTAGATTCCTTCACCTTCCAAACAAACTTACCTTTCATAGAATAGTGATTACCTGAATGATCAACACGATGATCATAGAGGAGATTAGAAGGACGAATCGGACCATTTGAATTAATGTTACTCCGTATAGCAACATCCGCATGAAAGGAACAATAAGCTTTTGCAGATAGCTTGATTCTCTCTTTAAGAAGATCATGGAGCTTCTTCTGTTGATCAGATCGCATCCGCTGCTCATTCATGATATCAGTCGATAATTCAGATAACTTGCTCGTAAGCTTCTTTATTTCATTCACAAAGACTTCCCTTTGAATCTCAAAATCCTTTTCACACTCTTCTTCTTAGGTTCAACAATTATTTGTTCTAAGACATTCTTCTCATGCTGAAGAACCTTCTCTTTTCTTTTAATTTGACTCCTTTCATCAGACAGCTGATTTTGTAATCACCAATCTGCTTTCTAAGCACAAGGCTTTTCTCTTCATACAGTTTCCTTACAGAGTGAAAATCTTGTATCTCTTCTTCAAAATCATACACCACATTCCTGTACTTCTCAACATGAATATTCTTTTTCTTCAAGGATTTCTTCTTACAGTAAATGATATTCATCTTCCTCTCAAACTCCTTCCTTTCAATGACAATCTTTCTTTCTAATTCAGATATCCTCTGTGAAAGCTTTTCACTTTTCAAATCAAAAACCTTTCTTTCTGCTGTCAATGTATTCAGAAAAGCAGAAACATTCTTTGTAAGCTCCTTAATATCTATCTGAAATCTCTTTCTTTTTCCTCAAACTCTAATTCCATATTGTTCTTCTCCATTCCATTTTTGTCTTCTAACAATTTCTGAAGATTAGGCATTGTCCTCTTAAGCTCCAAAAGCTCTCTAACATATACTTCTCTTTCATTAGCAAACCTGCTTCTTTCAGTGACTACAACATGCTCACTTTCATTAACAACTTGTTGTATAGACTTAATCTGCTCAAGAAGCTTCTCTCTTTCAGCAATACTCACTGTCTTTTCTTTGATTATGAGAGATTCATACTCAGATTGAGCAGTCTTGAGAAGATTTTCAAGGTCAAGTATTTTCTCTTTTAAAACCAATGTAGGAACATAAGGTTTAGGTTCAACATCTGATTCTTGAGAAGATTTAATATCAGGATAAACCAGAAAATCGAAAGAATTAGAAGATGCTTTTGACTTGATTCTTAAGTTGTCAGAACTGTAGACAAATCTGACCTTACGATAGTGAGAATCATTAAACAGTAGATCATGCGTCTTCATTGCTTCTATTTTATAAAATTCTTCTTCCATAGAAAACCCTTTCAATTGAGGAAATCTTTCTGACATTCTCAAAGATTCAAGATCATATAAAGAAGGTCTTTCAGACTTTGCTTGTTGCAACATATTTGGATTCTCATATCCTAAACCCCATTTTAGATCATAATAATCTCTGAGCTCATTTGGTTTATTCAAGAAAATGGTATGTTCAATCTGACCAATCTTGTGAATCTTCTCATCCAAATCTTTGATTATCTTGCTAAACTGAAGCTTTGTCGCCGCATTCTGTTTTTCAAACTCGAGCTCTTTCTCTTTAATCTGAGTTGCTGCTTCCTCCTTAATGTTTGCAATTTGTTTTATTAGATTCGCCGTCTCACGATCAAGTCTCTTTATTTTATCACAATCTGTCTCAGACATTAATGCATCCAATGCACTAGCCATTATTATCTGCACAAATATAGAAAGGCCCTTTGATTAGTGAAGAATAAAGAAAAATCTAAATTTAAAGTCAAAAAAATATCAAAATGTCAAAAAGTAAAAAAATCAACCGAAAACGACCGATGAATAGTGAAATTCCGAGAAAAAATATTTTTCAAAAATTTGAAAGTTGTTTTTGAACGTAAAACTGAAATTTTAGTCCAAAAAAAAATCAACCTCCCGGAAATCACCAAAATCTCGAGAAAAAGTCGAATTTCGGAAAAAGACCTTCTTAAAAATGACTTATATTTTTTTATCGTAAAATCAGATAAGCAATCTAAGAACGTTAATGTGAAAAAGTGCCAAAAAACGCTTCCGGACTTATTTTTTAGATGTTACGTGAGAATGTTACGAGCCAGATGTTACGGGCTAGATGTTACGGTGCTGGTGATGTTACGGGGTCTGAACGCTGTTCATGTTACGTGCCACATGCATGTTACGGGAGATGTTATTGATGACGTCATCACATGCATGTTACGGGAGATGTTATGGGCTAATATTACGCGTTGAAGTGCATGTTCCGGAACCCATGCATGTTACTGGTGCATGTTACGAGCTCAATGTTATGTGATGACCACTGTTGATGTTACGTGCTCTTCCAATGTTACGGGTTGACCAATGTTACAGGCGTTGAATTTCCAAAAATGGAAAGTTGACAAGATGACCAGTAACCCGTTACTTCCAAAAATAGAAACTTTTCTAACACGTAACTTCAATGTTACGGGTCTAATGTTACGAGCCCAAGCATGTTACGGGTCCATATACATGTTACGAGCTCACATATGTTACGGGTCCATAACTAACTTTTAGATGAACTCAATTTCTCGCGAGATGAGAAATTCATCCATGAGATGAGAAAATCATGTGTTCTTCAAACGAGATGAGAAAATCATATCTCCATGACCTAAAAACTCAAATTCTTTACCCGTAAATCACGATTTTTGCTCAAAAATCATCAAATCTTATACCAATCTGCTCGAAATTCACCCAAAAACAACTTTAGTGAAAACAAATTCACCAAATCTAACAAGAATTTGATGAATTTAACCAAAAACCTCAAGAACACACTTTTTCCAAAACTCACAAATTTGATCTAAATCCTCCTCAAATCTCAAGATCTCTGTTCTAAACCAATAGAAATCAATACGAAATAGAAAATCAATCACAATGAGATCAAATTCAGATCCAAATCATCTTTCAATTTTCAAAATTACTCCAAAAATGACCTTTTCACAAAAACGAAAATTTCTTCAAAATCTTCCAATTCTTCCCAAATTCTTCACTAATTCCAGCTCTGATACCACTTGTTAGGACTAGATTTGCACAAGAACAATGGAATCAAACAATCATATCTTCATTCATCATGTAAATCAATACAAGCTCTACTTTCTCTCTCTAGATCTCACTATATCAATATGACAATAAAGTTCTATCTAATAATGAACTCCTAATCTTCTATTTATACCCTTGACCACTACACTACTATCACATTACATAATATTGACTTCGACCTCTAGCTTTGACCTCATTATTATGTGATCTTGGATACAATATTTCTGCACTAACACTTAGGCTCCAATTACCAACCGATAGATGACCATAAAGCTAGCTTACAATCAACACTCCAATAACGCTCTTACAACCCTTGTAGTAATCATACAAAATCTTGCAAGGATTTGACTTGAATAGCTTAACTAAATCGGCCTAAACTTATTTTATTTCCAAAACATTTCCCAGCTCAAACTCTGTTTTTGGACAGATTTGAGAGGCAATTTCAGTCAATCTACGACCCTCATTTCAATTCAGTTTCTAAACGAAAGTTGTAGAGATACATCTCACCTTTCCAGAACATCTAAAAACATGTCAATCCGATTTACGGTTCATTCTGTAATCCCATTTCAAAATAGCAACTCCGGTAAAGTGATTGCTGTCAAAATTAGCTATATAATCCTATAATTCCATGATTTTAAATACTTTTATCCGAACATTACCAACAACCTATAACTATGATTAATTAACAATATAGAGCTTTAGATTACAAGAATAAACTTAAGAACTCAAAAACATAATCAATACTCATGAGACCCTAACCTTAATTTGAAACTAAACACCATTAATCAAGCCCCAATTCAAGGAAATAGATGAATAAGAAGATTTACCTTAGTTTAGATGATCATTTGATGCAAGAATTCACTCTAAATCCTTTGATTTAAGCTTTAGATACCTCCTAGTAGGTGTAATCGCACCATGCATTGTGTAAGAGTTTAAGGGACTAAAAATGGGGATTAAATAGGGCCATAATTGTATCTCTATGTTAAATCCCGAGTTGCGTCGGGTTTGACTCGGTTGGGTACACATTTTGACCATCAAATACTAAAATTGTCATAACTTTTCGCTCGGACCTCCGTTTTTGCACGGTTTTCGCTCGTAACGAGATAACCTACAACTTACAATAAAAAATTCCAAAAAAATATCTCCCCAAAAAATCGGTTTTAAGCCCCAAACTTTCATTTTAGGACATTTTAGACCACAACTAACAATTATTTCAACTTTAACCCTTTAAAAAATCATTTGAAGAAAGTATAAGGGGTTACAGTGCTTCAGTCATTCCAAAAAAAATCACGTTTTGATCACAAAAACCCGTAAAAAGAAGATAATTGCAACACATTTGAAAAAAGTGGATGTTATAGTGCTTCAGACTCTTTAGGAGAGGAGGAGAAGTTGGAGCAGTGGACTTAGATAGTCGCTTATGCGATGCAAGTTTTGCAGGTGTAGAAGTCAGTAGGGGGTTAGTCACTAACATAGTATGCGAAATAGAAGAAGGGGAGAGCAGTGAGGTTGAGTTAGAAAACATACCTGTTAGGGATTCCGAGGAGCAGCCTCATCGGGTTCAGGGACCATCAAGACGGCACCAGGAGGCACGTCGATATCATAGGAGGCAAGGTCCAATGTCTTTAGCCTTATGGTGGGATTCTTGTAAATACTCAACTTGGGTTATTTTTTTTGCATATGTAGGGCCACCACCTCTAAGAAGAACCTTGGGTAGGCCACATACTTAGTACGTGTGACATCCTTTAGTCATTTCAGTATATCGTTGTAGATAACCTTGGCAATTGAAGCGTAGATTCTAAATCGCTGAGAACACCATCTAAGTGGTGGCAAATGCAGCTTGGTCCAAGTTGCCAGTCTTTCTAGTGAGGCACGGGATGAAGGTTGAGAAGATGTAGGCAGTGGCGGATCCAGAAATATTTATTGTTGGGGGCCCATTTTAAGGTGTCAAAAAAATTTCTAAACTGAATATCTCATTCGAACCAAAACGATTTTGGATTAGTCGGTTTCGGATTAAACAGTTCGGTTTAATCGAACAAATACAATTTATGCGGTTCAATTTTTCGATATTTTTTTACTATTTTGGATAAACCGATACATAATCATACTATTATGTACATATTTTACTATTTCAAACAAAAAGCAAATAAACACATTAGACATTACTAGTTAATGGCAAGAAATCAAAAATTTATATTCAGTTAGAAATAAATCAGATAGTAAAAGATCAAAAACCATAAATAAAAGATAACTACTAATAAACCTTAAATCAAAATAACAAACCCAAATTAAGTAACAAATGAACATAATTATAAATCACTAAAACAACAAATCACATAGGAAATTTGGAAATAATAAAATATAGTGATAATCAAAGAATTATCATTGTAGCAAACTATACAAGAGAATTAAATAATTTTAATGAATTGAGATTTAGGATGGAATTAAAATTTTAGTTGAATTTTAAGGACTTAAACTAATGATATTTAAAATATGAATTGTAAATTGTAAATAAGATGCTAAAGAATAAAATTTAAATAATTTGTTGGGGGCCTAAAATTAATTTTAAGTTTAAATTTATATTTTTATCCTCCAATGATGATTCATTAATGGGTAGTGTTGGAAGGTTTGTTGGGGGCCTATGCCCCCTGTCCTCTTGGTGTGCATCCGCCACAGGATGTAGGCGAAGGTGGCTTTGAGTTGCTACTTCTTCACGGTGGAGGCGGACTTGTCGATTTTTCCAGTTTTCTCCTTCCTCCATACGATGTGAATGACTTCAAGGAAACGAACTAGTTCTTCCTTGGTAGGTTTAGCGTGGTAACACATGTATGAAGGTATATCAAGGGATTTTGGCAGAGCACCTATCCGAAGATTAGTACCTCATCCTCATCTTATCCTCATCCTATCTGAAGGTTAGTTTGATAATGCAATTGTTTGGGTTACATGATTTAGTTAAGCTTTGTGTATAAAGATTTGATTTTCATTGCCTAGACTAGATTATGCAATTGTGGAGATAATTGTTGGGAGAATATGAATCCTTGTGGTTGTGTTTTGCATTATCAAAAGCTTAAGTGTGGGGATTTTTACAAAATCTCCATCTTTTTCACACACATACATGAGCACGTAAACACATTGGTGTTTTGATTCATATGAGATGATTTTCAATTGTAGATGCTAAATTTTATGTCTTGCACTTTGGTTTGGGTTTGTAAAGCTTAATTGTGTGGGATTTTAGCAAATCCCCACTCATTATTCACATGTGAATAAGTGCAGTCTTCTTTCTTTTTATAAGATGATAAGATGAGTAGATGTAGTTTTTGGATAAAATATTGATGAAGGTTATTGTTTTCAATTTGTAGAGAGCACGAACATCCGGAACCGCCACACCTAACCTTCGTGCACCGGGTGGTGGTCATCCATTCATCTAGTTTGGTGATAATGACAACCTATCTAGAGACCGAAGGAACGCAATCTGGGAATCTATTGAGGCATTATCAGATAAACCTATCGTTGTGCCTAGGAGAGTGGATTGGGGTGTGTTGAACGATTTGGGAGTCGCCAACCAAATTCGTGAGTACATGACAAAGTAAGTGGTTGGTGAAGATGAGCAAATATATTTTGTCTGCAATGCATGGGAGCAGTTGTTTGTTATCGATGAGCCGATCTACTGAGAGCTTGTGCTTGAGTTTGTATC
This sequence comes from Carthamus tinctorius, assembly GCA_001633085.1. Taxonomy (NCBI): domain Eukaryota; kingdom Viridiplantae; phylum Streptophyta; class Magnoliopsida; order Asterales; family Asteraceae; genus Carthamus; species Carthamus tinctorius. The sequence goes on along the minus strand of LUCG01080433.1, from coordinate 803 downwards.
AACTTTCATCATTGAGAAGGAGAAAGTGAGACATGATTGTCGGCAAGAATGCATGCAATTCCGATTGGGAGGCGAGTGGCATACCCTCTCTTTGGCCGACTTTGCTCGAGCCTTGGGCCTTTAAACGATTGCAGAAATCAATAGCCCGGGGTTTGATGAGTATTTGGTTTCTTGTGATACGGGGTATGACTCTTCCTTTCGACCCGCTTGCTTCGGGGCCCTATAGTTCCGGAGATTTGAAAGAAAGAGGGTTGATCTCACCGGATGATAGATTGTTGCACCGTATGCTCGTTCATGCGGTCAATCCCCGAACATCCAGTTGGGAGAAGATAAGCACTTCTGATTTGTGGCTCTTGCATCAACTTTAGACGGATGATGCCTACACCAACGTAGCATACTTGATCGCCAACCTCCTCAACAAAAGCTAAAGGCTATCGCGAAGGAAGTAATTTGGCAGGTGGGTAATACTTCACATGTCTGGCTCGCCACTTTGGGATCTTCTCAAATGGGGTTGCTAAAACCCTCACCAAAGTGGGAGATATGGGTACACTGGATTTGGAGGAGCTTCGAGGGATGGGAGTAGTCACACGGTCAGGGATGAGTACCCAACCTTCATACCAATTGGAACGAGCACCGATCACTAAAGGTAGCCGTGTGGAGCTGGCTAGGGTGCAAGAACGAGGACGATCTTCAAGGGCATCTCAACAGAGCCAACCACCACCAAACTGGGAACTGTATAAGGCTTACCAAGGCATTACCCAACAGCTTACTGATCTTTCTCTTATGCAAGGTAATTTCTTTCG
>LUCG01080382.1:0-13137 GCA_001633085.1 Carthamus tinctorius | reverse complement strand
GGCATACGCAGAAACAACCGAACCACCATCAATCTGCCATCTGAAACGCGGCCACTACCTACGTCCGGAGATTTTTACCACCGGCGAAAAAGAAGTCAGAAAAGGCGGAGAAGGAGAAGAGGGTTACCGGAGTTGTTGAGTACGCCGGAAAAACGAGGAAGGCTGAGGTGGCCGGAGTTGCAGGTTTGCGATGGCCTTGGCAGTGGTGCTGTCGCCGGTGGTGTTGTCGCCGGAAAAAGGAAGAAGAAAAGAAGATGAAAAGAAGGGAGGTAGGTGGTTGGTAGGGGGCACGTGTCCTTATAAGAATGGATTTTAACTATAAAATGACAAAAATACCCCTACCTTAACAGTGCTATTTAACGACTGTTAGGGTCAGCGACCACCATTGTAACAAAAATGAAACCATAAGGACCCCAGTCATGCAAATTAAGGTTTAGGGACCTCTATCATAATTTTGGGCAAACCCCAGGGACAAAATTTGTAATTTACTCTTAATTATAACTTTATATAATATAAGGTTTCATTTTATATATGATGTTTGCTTAATGATTGCAGTTTAGTTTGATACCAATTGTTATCAACCCCCAAAAAGAATAATACTTAAGCCATCAAAGCAGTTTTATTATTAATTATTTGGTTTGTCTAATTACTATCCTACCCTTCACCCGAAGTAAATACATACCCTTATTGATTAACTTGATTCCGAAAAACCAACGTTTCAAACCTACCTTTATTATCAACAATACTATAAACGGTCGTTATTCGTTAAAAGTGTCACGCAAGACTTTCTTCAAATAACATTATCATCTTACAATAACCTTATATAGAATATTACATATACCAGAATCTATTAAAGACGAAAGTAAAAGAATTGACACCGAGAAAATGATACAAGCCCTTATCTTCACTATACACGCTATGTGGCAATAATCACATTCACAAATGTACTCCTAGACAATGACACCACATTGACAATGCCGAGACGCAAGAAATAATTACCAAAAAAAAGGAACATTTTGTGACATATAAACCCTTGGGTAGGGTCGCTACTCATTTCCTCACACTAAAAGTTTGGTACCCCACTCGCCTCTTTCCCACCAAGTCCCAATCCATCACTCTCGTGAAATTGAATTCTTATCTATCTATCATTACTCACGTTGAAATTAACATCAATAGCTATTTTGATCAAATAAATCCATCTTTTAACCATCAGCAACCCCCTTTCTTTTCTACACCTTTTGAAAAATCAGTTTCTCAGCAAATCATTAAACTGTAACTAATAACTTATTGAATTAATTACAGATTCAGTTGTTGAAACATCACCTGAGAAGCCCTTATAAATTTCTTTTTTTGACTCCTCTACTAGTTACTAAACTACCCCTTATTCAAATAGTGATTTTCTAAAGAGTGTAAAGAAAAACTAAGAAATTAATTCACTTGGTCCAATATTTATTATTTTATTTATGTCAATTTTCCTTGCTCATAATCCCCCCCACCCAAACCCACTATCTTTCTTCTATTCATGTCTCTGCTCTCAAGATGCTGATTCTTCCAAATCTGTAAGTCACATGTTCCTATGAAATTATGTTCTTTGTTTGTCAATAATTAAAGGGTTCTCTTCCAACTTTTGATTTGTTATCAGATCACAATAAAAAGATTTCAACTTTGAATCTTGGATCTGATAACTTTTTACCTTCAAAAACTTTCAAGATTTCTTTAACCCCTTTAGGGTTCTTCAGTTCTTCAATCTTTACTTCAATTTCCTCCCTTTTTAATGGCGTTTTTTGATGTTAAATTCGGTGAACAAGAACTAATTCATGCCATTGTGCCATTATTGAAGCTTCTATGCCTTACTGTTATTGGTGTCCTTCTTGCACACCCAAGAACACAACTTGTCCCCAAATCCACTTTCAAACTTCTTAGCAAGCTCGTTTTTGCCCTTTTCTTGCCCTGCACAATCTTTATTCATTTGGGTGAATCGGTTTCTTTAAAGAGTTTGGCGTTATGGTGGTTTATACCGGTGAATGTGATCGTTAGCACCGTAATTGGGTGCCTTTTGGGGCTGCTGGTGGCGGTGATTTGCCGCCCGCCGCCGGAGTTCTTCCGGTTCACGGTCATCGTCACCGGGTTCGGGAACACGGGTAATCTGATTCTCGCGATCGTTGGCTCGATTTGCCATGACGCGGACAACGCGTTCGGCCCGTATTGCCATACGACCGGTACCGCTTACGTGTCTTTGGCGCAATGGGTATCGGTTCTTTTGGTTTATACTTTGGTTTACCATATGATGGAGCCTCCGATGGAGTATTACGAGGTCGTCGAAGAAGACGACGGTGAAATCGAGATCGTTCGCGAGGATTTACCCGCGAACGATCTCAGCAGGCCGCTTCTGCACGAAGCGGAGTGGCCTGGTATGGAAGATAAAGAGACCGAGCATTGCAAAACGCCCTTTATCGCTCGGGTTTTTGCAAACGTCTCGGATTTCTCGCAGACTTCCTTACCGGACCCCGATTCGCTAGAAGACGGGCACGAAAGGCCGAGGAGCCCCAAGTCGATCCGGTGCTTGGCCGAGCCACGGATGGTTAGAAAGATCCGGATCGTGGCCGAGCAAACCCCGGTACGCCATATCCTTCAGCCGCCGACGATCGCCACGTTTCTCGCTTTAGCCATCGGGTTGGTCCCGTTTTTGAAATCGATCGTGTACGGCGATGACGCACCGTTGTCGTTTTTGACCGACAGTCTCGACATAGTTGCCGGAGCCATGGTCCCCTCGGTGATGTTGGTTCTCGGCGGCATGATAGCCGAAGGTCCGAACGAGTCTAAACTCGGAATCCGGACCACGATCGGGATTCTAGTCGCCCGGCTCTTGATTCTTCCAACCCTAGGAATCGGGGTCGTTTTATTGGCCGATAAACTAAACTTGCTCATACAAGGTGATCGGATGTTCAAATTTGTTCTTTTGTTACAATACACCACGCCGAGCGCCATCTTGTTTGGTGCGATCGCTAGTTTGAGGGGCTACGCGGTTTGTGAAGCCTCGGCGCTCCTTTTCTGGCAACACATTTTCGCGTTGTTCTCTCTTTCGATGTATTCCATCATCTACTTCAAGTTATTGCTTACGTATCTCTAACAAATCATCTGTAATCATACACATCTGTGATAAGAACAAGATCTGGTGTTCGAGAGACCGGAATTCGAGTAGCCCGGCCGGATTTTCGGCGGTTTGTGGTGGTTGATGAGGGTTTAAACACATACTGATTGCATGTATTGTTTCATGATTCATCTTATTTGTGTAAGGAGAAGTTGTAAGATTAGATTTTCAGCAATTTGATGTAGAATTTTAGTGAAGGTTGTTGGATTTGTATCTTGTACATAATGTTATTAATAATTGTCCATTGGTTTTATGTTTTTAGAAAATGGTGTGTTATTAATTTGTACATATGCATGTCATTCTACTTTTCTACTTTTTAGTGATAAAAACTATTAAAATATACATCCATCAATGAACATTAACCAACCATTTTTTTAATATTTTTTTCCGATCGGCAATGGGCATAGACCCGAAAACAAGATTCACTCGTTCTTCAGCCTTCATTGGTGAGAAATAGTAAATTATTTTATTTTAATTAATTTATTTATGAAAGTTACAATTTATCTCCTTAGACTTATAATCTTTATTCACTTTATACCTTTTAGTTTCCTATATTTTATTTCACGTTTTAGCAAAACATGTTAAAAAATGCGTTTCAACTCAAACAAATTACATCATTATAATCGTATCGTCGATACCTTTGAAATGGGCCCAATATTGAATATTTTTTGATCTAATTACCTTATTCTATACCATATATATTACGATTATATATTTACTCAAAAATAGTAAAAGGGCTAAAAACGTTATTTAATCAAACTCATTAATCAAAATTTTATTATAATAAATTTAAATTGTAAAAGTTACGGTTTACTCCCTTAGACTTATTAAATTGATTCACTTTACATTTTAGTTTTCTATATTTCTTTTTACATTTTAGTCATATGTCGTATATTTGTCAAAATATGTTTAAAAAAATACGTTTTAATTTTAACAAATTACGTCATTCATGGGTGGAGTTATAGTTGGCCTGGGGTGATCCCAGGATCACCCTCATCCCTTAAAAAAGTTTATATATACAGTAAAAAAGGTAGCTGGTTTTGGTTCTTGGAAATGGTGAGTGCTTAATTCCATGGTTTGTATGCATTTTGATTATTATGTAGTTGGACTATCTTCATCAAAATGTAACCAACTTTACCCGTATTCCTATTGTGTGTACCCAACTTCAAATTGTGTTATTGCATGTACTATACTTTTAAAAGTTGCTATTGTGTGTAATATTTTACCTATTAACTTGTTGATACTGATGTGTAACAAGTTGTTACCTATGTGGCATTTGACTAGTCACCTTCTTCTTCATTACCCAGAAACCCTAAAACATTCATCTTCTAATTTATGAAGAACATGAAGAACCATAATCTGAAGAACTCTAATTTATCAACAATCCTAACTTGAATCCTACCCTAATTTCAATCGTACCTAATTTATCAAGAACCCAAATACCATCTTACCCAATTACGAAACTGGTTTATGAAATCAACAAGAAAAAAAACCCTAATTTCACTCGAATTTGGGGGAACTTTCAAAGAGGCAAAGGAGATCAAAAGAACAAATGTGACGATTTACAAGAACAAGTGCTTGGTGTGCATCAATGGCATAGCTGGAATGGGGTGGCGCCAGAGATGGAAGCGGGACTGAAGATGGAGTGGCACCGGATTCTTCGCGGTGCTCTGTGTGGTTCCCGATCTGGTTCGAGCTGCAAAAAAAATTTCCACCTTCTAGTTGGTGCTGCTACTTGGTGGCCCCTGTACTTGGTTGGTTTCAATAAAATTTCTTGTTGTTAAAAAAAAAAGATTTGGAAGAACACAAATATGGAGGATTAACATTAGGGTTCTTCAAATTTCTGGGTAAATTGTTGATAAAATTTCTAGGTAAAATTAGGGTTCTTCAAATTAGGGTTCTGATATGGAGAAGAAGATGACATGGAATCCACATAGCATCCACATAGGCACTTTTTGAATCGGGTGACCGGCTAAGGGTTTAGCAGGTAAATTGCTACATACAATAAACTATTTTGAAAGTTTAGTACATACAATAACACATTTTGAAGTTGGATACACACAATAGGAATACGGGTATAGTTGGATACATTTTGGTGAAGATAGTCCTTATGTAGTTACTCTCTCCTTCTATTTATGATTATATTATATATATATATATATTTACTATTTTAGTTTATAAAAAGAGGTTGGGTTCCAATGAAAAACTGAGTTTAGTGTGAGAAGCTAGTGGTTATCAATTGTTTAAGGGTTAAGTACATGAGGGTGTATCGAACTTGTCACGTTTTATCATTGTATGTACCCAACTTTAAAAATTACCAATTAATGTATTGAACTTGCTAGAATTATCATTGTGTATACCCANACACAATGGCAATTCTAGCAATGGTTGGGTATACACAATGATAATTCTAGCAAGTTCAGTACATTAATTGGTAATTTTTAAAGTTGGGTACATACAATGATAAAACGTGACAAGTTCGATACACCCCCATGTACTTAACCCATTGTTTAATGGAAATGAAATCACATTAGAATGAGATGCATCGATCCATGAAAGATCAACAGTTTTAATCAATGTCTCACACTTCAAAACATTAACCTCAACTTCTGACATAATCCCTCACCTATATATAAAAGATTACAATATGCATACATTAATGTTTAACACAAGGTTGCTTATTTTGATTTATTCCATGCTAACTCTACCGTTTTTATCCATCTCTCTCACAGACACACACACACAAACAAATGACGACTTTAGGTGATAAGACGGTCAACCTACGAGGAAAACCAAATAACCTGTGATTTTAGAGTATAATCATCAGGGCCGTTCATAACATTTTGGAGGCCCTGTACGAAAAAATTAAATGGGTCCTTAATTTTTTAATTAATTTTTTTGATTAAATTATTTTTAGTATATTTTGATGTTTGTTTGACAACAAATCGAGGAATAAATTATCTTTGATTTGAAAAAAATTGTCCATTTTTTCTTTCTTTCTGAAACTAAAACTGAAATTTTAAAGTTATTATATTAGTATGGATTTAAAACTTATAGCAGATTTTTAATTTTAACAATTATTAATCTGATAATACTGAAAAAACACTGTATTAGTAAATAAAAATTATTTAATTTTTCTAAAAAGAAATAATTTAATATTAAAAAAAGACTAAACTCTATCAAACATTAAAAGAAAAGTATAAAATAAATATTTAAAAAAATACTAAACAACTAATAAGTCTAATATTATTAATAAAAAAATCTATATCTTCCTTTTTATAATTTATATCATCTAGTTTATAAAACTAAATTAAATGAAAACAATTTTTAAATTTTTTAGGACATCAATAATTTAAAAAAGTTGCCTAAAAGATTCAAACTAGGGCCTCTAAGAAATGTAGACACACGGTAACTATTAAAGGGTTTAGCCACTGCGCCAAGAGTTATTTTGATGTGGTATTTGTATTAATTAATTGATATACTGATTTACTACAAGTAAAAACTTAAAAAATATTCCGAGGCCCCCGACAATCGGAGGCCCTGTGTCATAGCTCCTATAGAACACCCCAAAGAATGGGACTGATAATCATATATGATACACACATGTCAGAGTGACAACCCTTTGCACGTCGAGTTTTCACACGACCTTGGTCACGTTGATTAGCCACACCTTCTAGACCTGTTGTATCAAAATGTGACTTTGCTCTATCACATGTGATATAGCCCTTATCACACTTTTTGTAAGTTGACAAGTTCGGAAATTCTGTCTACACGTTATATCAAAGTCAAGATCTTTAGAGACTCGATACAATCTTAAAATGAACCAAGATTTTGTAGAAAACATAGCTGAAACAAAATGATCACCCTCATCGAAAATCGTGGCTTAGCCCCTGACGTCATTATAATCGTGTCGTCGATACCTTCGAAAAATCTTAATAATAATAAAAAAATAGTTGAGCAGTTAAAAAAATCTTAATCAAACTTTTATTATATATATTACGATTATATATGTATTCAAAAATAGTTGAGTAGTTAAAAAGGTCTTGATCAAACTTTTATTATAATAATAATAATCTATCAGAATAAGCTACATATTTCTTTCCACTGATTCATCATCATCTTCTTTGTCTCTCTGTTTTATTTAAACAAATAACCCCATTATAATCGTATTGTCGATACTTTCGAAATGTAGTACAATTATATATGTATTAAAAAATAGTTGAGGGGTTAAAATCGTCACTTAATCAAACTTTTATAATAATAATAATAATAATAATAATAATAATAATAATCGCTCTCAATCAGATTATACTCCATTCTTCATATTGAAATTACATATTCGGAATTCTGGCTACGAATCCTTCCTGGAGGGAAAAATTTTACTCTCTTTTATTATGTTTATATATCATCTAAAACTCTTTCCTTCTCTCTCTAAGATTACTTTTCAATTGTTAAAAAACAAACTGTCAATACAATTACACTTTTTACCTTTTAGTTTCCTATATTTCATTTCACGTTTAGCCACATATCGTATACTGGCTAAAATATGTTAAAAAAATGCGTTTCAATTTAAACAAATTACGCCAGTATAATCGTATCGCAATACCTTCGAAATGAGCCAAATATTGAATATATTTTGATCTAATTATCTTATTGTATATCATATATATTACACGTATATATTTACTCAAAAATAGTAAAAAGACTAAAAACGCCATTTAATCAAAATTTTATTATAATAATAAAAAATAATACGATTCTATTATTCGAATTGTAAAAGTTACGGTTTACCCCCTTTGGTTAATGACACTCATTATTAATCATCTCAATAACTTTAAATCGTCTACAACTTCAAATTTTCGTTATAAAAAACGTTATATCGCATATCAAAACCTTGTTTAGTACATAAAACGAAAGATTAATTAAATAAATTCATATAAATAGAATGTTAATCTTGTTACACATTATCAATGGGGTAGAGGTGAGCAAAACTCGGGTCGGACCGGGTCTCACAAAGACCAGGTCCAAACACTATTCCGGGTCTCAGCCGGGACGGGTCTTGAGTCCCAAACCCATAACTGGCCGGCCTATATGTAAAAAGCTCATATATTGGTAACCGGGCCTTAACCTGGCTTGGAGGACCGATTTTTTTTATTTTTTTTCTAACATATAAAACACATTTATTATAAATTTAATAATCGAAAATGTAAATTAAATTTATTTTGTAAATCTAAAGTCTAAACTATAAACTAAATTTATTTTATAAAACTAAATCATAAACAAATATACTAAAACGATACATTTATTATAATTTCGATAATTTATGATACATCAAAACAAAATAACTCAAATATTAATAAGATTAAAAATACAAGTAATTGATTATAATTACATAAAACAACTAAAAAATACATTTATCGGACCGGACCTTGGATCGGGCATTCGGCTTAACCGGCCGGGACGGGCCTTTAAAACCTCCAAATATTGTAACCAGGGCTTAATCGGTGGTCCTTAACCGGTCCCGGTCCCGGGCCGAAACCAGGCCGGATGCCCACCTCTAGGATAGGGTGAGGGCACATAATTTTGAGATAAAGATTGAAAATTGATTGAAATAGTCGATCTTCTCACCTATAAAAATTTAATGAAATAGTTTATTTGTCCATCCACTTTACTTTTTGACGATATTTGAAGTCGATTTCCAAAGTAGTCAGTGGTCAATTTCCAAACTAGTCATTCTTATACATACTTTTTATGCAAATTTGTGCTTTTTACACAAATGTCCATTTTTGCAGTTTTTTTTATTAAAATCTGGTTTATTCAATTACCTAAGATATGTACCTAAAGAATGAACCAAATTTTATACATAGTAAAATCTGGTTTATCCAATTTTTATACTAATCATTCTTATATTGGTTATGTATAAGAATAAACCAGATCCCTCGGTAAAAAGTGAATGAGATGGAATGATTGGTTATTTTAGTCAATTTTTCATCGGATTATCAAAAATAAAGTTCAAATACATTAATAGAAAGAGATTCAATAGAGAATGCTAAACTAAGGGACTGTTTACTTGGTACTGACCAGTCAGCAATGCTGACTCGATCAACAGTCAGATTGTTTATCAAGTCTAAGATCTGACTGAAATCTGACCAGGGATCTGAACGATATCTGAGTGAGCTAGGATCAAAATGTTGCGTATCCGGATTAGATTTGTTTATTACATGTTTGCCCTTTCTTTTTTTTTTTCTCTTTTTCTTTTAACATCCAACTACAAAAAAATGTTAAAATGATCTTTTTGTTTATTGGTAAGCACTTACTAAAAACATGTGGTAAACACTCTTACCCGAGACAACATTTACTCGGGACATCACTTACCCGATAAGAATTAATAAACGTACTAAGAAATAACACATGAAAAATTCTATCCATCAAAGTCAAACTAACTTAGAGAATTTCATTTGTGTGTAAGGTCCCAAAAGTAAAATGAATGTAGACCTGATTTTTAAAGTAACTAATTTTATGAAGAAGTTTAGGTTATATACAAATATAAACATAAAATTTACCAACTATTAAATCTAAAAAAATATGATTGCTATTAAAACATAATCTTTTCTAAAAGTAGTGTTAATTTATTAATATCCTAACTCATGAAGACTTAAAAGATCATGATTTCCTACACTTTGCCCCATACTTGCCTTGGGCCATGAACATGATGATGGAGGACCCAAGAATTTATTACAGCATCTTTAATGGTTTGAAAAATAAAGTAGAAAATGTTCTATTTAATTATTTTGTGATATTTAACGAGCTTATTATATTTATTTTAATAAATCCATTTTTTAATTAATATATATGTAATTATGCATAACTAAATAAGGCTATACCATTATCTGTAAATAAATAAAATATATATTTATCTCATTGTATTACCCAAAAACATATCAAACAAAAAATGGTATTTAAGGCGTAAAATTTTATTTATGAAATATAATGAAATTTTCTGGGAAATGTATATGAGACTAAAGAGATGCAAAAGGACCGGACTTTATAATCGAGACTGGAAGTTAAACTTTTTAAGTAGGCATTAGGACGATTGAGTCTGGAAGTGCTATCTTGGATATAGGCACTAGGCCTTCCGCTGCTTGAGGTAATGCCTTGGAGGTAGTCCGTCCTTAAGTATATCGGAACATTGAGGTGAAATTCGTAGGAATAGACACTAAGATCAATCGACTCTTGGGTGAAACTTGTTAAGAAGTCGTAGGGACACTTGGACATTAAGTCGTGAAGTGTTATGCGATTAATGTTGTACGAGTGTCATGCTTATGTGTTCACTTCATTCTCAACGGAATGGGTTTCCCCCTTTGTTGTTAGGTTATTTTTGATATTGTAATAACTATGCTCTAAGATTGGTTGGGTTTTGACGGAGTAACTGCATTTTATGAATTTGACTTATTAGATTGTAACAGCCCAAAACCCAAACAGATAATAACAATAGAATTCCAGTGATCTAACGCAGCGGAAATATAAATAAACCTCAAACGTTGGCAATAAGCCTAGTACATCAGTTCATAACGTAAAATCTGCAAAAGTGCTAGTGGAACAACTCTTCACAGCTGAGATATAATAAGACTAAATTGTTTATCTAAAGACTAAGGCGGACGACTATACTAACCGCTCACCTCCTCTGTGCCCTTTCCTGCACCTCGGGTCCTTCCTGAAAAAGGGGTTTAAAAGTTTGAAAGCGAGGGTTAGACCATAAGGTCTAGTGAATTTCCTCAAAAACAGTTTAATACTTGGTCTGTTGGCCTAAACATTTCAATTAAATCAAAAGTGGTGCATTGTGGACATATGATTTGTCACCCTGTGACGTTGGATCGGGGANAGATCCAAATGAAACCACTAGTGGCAGGCCCCCCATGTAGATGCCCTTTTAAGGGAGGACGAAACTGATTCGTGCTCCACACCACACCCTCATACCCAGGGGATGTACCGCCCCCTGTACTCAATGTCCACTATGCAACTCACTCCCTAGCATTTAAATACATAACAATATTATAAACATGCTCATAATTGTGCAATAACGACAGTTCATCAAACAATAGATTTTCAATAAAACATTCCCACATTTCCAGTAAACAATTAAATCGGTAAACATTTCAGTTTATAAAAAGGGGTTTGGCAAGGGAACTCACATGAACCTATCTCCAATGTATCTCGCTATCGTCAATACCCGCCTAGCGGATCTGCAACCCATCTAAAACACATAAACCTCGCTTAGGAAACGACTAAACCCTTAAGACAAATCACTACGGGATCTTCCTCAGAAATTTAACCCTAGGGTTGAAATCTCCCAAAATCCGACTCAAAAAACACCCAAAGTCCGACCCGAAGAACCCCGAAGTCCGACTCGGACTTTACACTAGTCCGACTCGGATATTACACTAGTCCGACTCGGACTTTACCCAAAAACCCGACTCGGACAATGTCCAAAGTCCCTACTCGGACAATGTCCAAAGTCCGACTCGGACAATTGTCTAAAGTCCGATTCGGGGTTTTCCAGGCTTCGAGGAGATCGAATCTGATACCCCAAAATCAACTCAAAACAGCTCTCATCATCTATGATTTATCACAATAGAGTCTATAGATCAATCCCAACTAATATTATAAAGACTAGATTAGGATTAAGAAAAACTAAAGCTTACCCTGATGATGATGAAGATGATGAAGGGGAAGATGATGAAATCCCTACCTCTCTGGTTCACGCACACGCCTTTCATTGATCTTTTCAATTTTTTCCCCAAATGGAAATTTTGATCTAATCACCATATTTATAACATGGGCTTGGGCCTTAATCCTTTATCCAAAATGGTATAAGCCCAACAACCAAATCATAAACTAAAATTTTAGCCCTCAAACTATCAAACATAGCATACTAGGTTCCAACTAAAGTCACTTTTGGTCCCTAAAATTTCAAATGGTTCTCAAATAGATCCAAATCTTTTAAATAATTCATTCCCGAAATCCTGGTTATTACATAGATCCCCTGCATGGCTGCATATATCAAGGTTTTGGATGCAGGAATTATACCCATGTTTTGGTATTTAGATTTTAGTGCTTATGATATGTTGTATAAGTATTGAGTTTGGTTCCACGATTTATGAGGCATCATATTCAAGTATTTTGTCACAATGGGGTTTTGGGAAAGATATTACTTTCTATTCAAATTACTTTGCATATTGAGAATTGTGATTTAAGTAATGTTCTTTCCATTTTCCATCCTATATGATTGATCAAACTCTTGAACTCATTAGCCGTTAAGTCTAACCTTTTTAATTGTCGGCATGTGCACAAGGTCCTAGATTGAAAAACGGTAATAGCGACACTATGAAGAATAAGTGCTAGTTAGATGCACAGGAAGAATGTAGTTTATAGTGATATTTTCGCAGTTAAAGATAGCGACTAATATGGGGTTTTAGTACCACCCGACTTGAGTTAATAATTGTTTAAGTGAATTATAGAATCTAAATTAAGACAATTTAGGAACTATTTTATTTTTTTTTTAATTTGATGTATTATGGAAAATTTAATGTAGTCTAATTCGAGGGTGTTACAAACCAGTTAAGCAATTTTGAAACTCAAATCAATCCAGGATCAAGGTTTTAGCGCATATAGATGAGTGAGTGAGTCAGGAAATGCCACAACCGTTAAGGAATGCCTTCCACATTATGATATTGTCAATCAATTGTGGGCCGATTGGGGTTGTCCTTTTGCACAATACACATAATCACATATTATTAGTGAAAAAGGTCTACAATTATCACATGTGATTGATACAATTATCCAACGAATTATCATATGTGATAAAACCTTATAATCAAGTTGTTAAAGATTTATCTTTGTGATAAAATCAACTAGATACGTACCGTTCAAATGAGAAGTGCTAAAAAAATGAGAAGTAGAGAAGTGATTTCAACCACTCATCCGGT
>LUCG01080343.1:0-15409 GCA_001633085.1 Carthamus tinctorius | reverse complement strand
TACCCATTCGGTCAATATCACAAGTGCAAAACAGAAAACAGTAAAGATCTTTAGACTCCAGACTTAGGAACGATTTCTAGTGCTTTCTGGGGTTTAGAAATAAATTTTTGGTAGCTTTGGTTGATGTTTAACTAGGATTTTGTGTTTTAAGTTTTGTTTCATTGTTTTTGAAATATGAAATTATGTTTTTTTCTTAAGTGTTATGTATTTATGTATTTTGTTATTTTATATTATGAGGCTTACGCCTCGACCGCCTTGGGGCTTACGCCTCACGTACCTTGGAGGAAAACGCCTCGAGGCTCGTTTCCGGTTTTTAAAACCTTGGGAACAAGACAAGACAGAACAAACATATTTATACCAATCCATATTCCACCGCTTTTTCTCAGAAAATATATGCAATACACACACTTGACACTTGAGTACTAGACACAAAATATATACATCATATTAAATTACTAAAAGAATCTACATACACTTTTTCCAATCACAAAATATAGATATAGTAACAAACAAAAAATATTGATCTACTAATAACATATATATGAATGTGTATGTATATATTAATATGCTCATAGCTCATAAAGATTTTTTTTTAATATCAACAAAGTGGGAGTAGAAGTGTGACTATGACTGTGACACGTAGTAGAGACTAATATAAAAGTGTCTCTAGTATATACATATACATAATACTCCCATCCATGAATCGATAAGAATCAAAGAAGAAAATGCAAAAAAGAGAGGGAAATGGAACTCATAAAGGACAACGAACAAGTAGCAGAAAGGGCTTAGAAAAACCAAGGAACAAGGTTTTCGAAAATTTGCTTAGATTAGTTGGCCTGACATGAGATTATCACTTTGTATTTTATTATCTCGATATTAGCTACAATAAGACTGTTGGTCTCTTTCTTTTGGCAATCTTCATCTTAAAAGCATCTAGAACAAGTCACGGACAGTGAATATGACTAGTAGAGATGGCGGCAACCACGTCTAAAGGAAGGATACTTCAAACTGTAGGCTAAACAAACCTTTGGGGGACTTACTAAATGAGTGTACTTATGCACAAAGGGAAGAAACATAGAAAGGGCAAGACATCGAAGTTCCATTCCATAAATGATAAATCCATACGAAAATATTTGTAGATAACATAATTTCAAAATATAATACGAACATAAACAGAATATTAACACTAGGTTATGGAAAAGAGGTATGACTCAAATTCCATTACATATTTCCTAAACTGAATCACTGAAAACGTAATATCATAGCCCAACAGAGGGACTGCCAATATAGAAAACAAGCCTGATTGGTGTTCGGGGCTTCAGGCAATAAGATTATCCAGGAATCTAGCCACCTGCCTCGGTGTTCCTTATCCTCTTCAATTTCTTGGAATCCGCTTAATAGTCTTTCAATCATACTAAGCAGGATTAGGCATTTATTTAACATGATTACATGACACTAAGTGGAATTAAATGAGGACAACATTTTACTTTCTTAGTTTCTGTACTTATGTTCTCTATGGGATGTTAGTACATTATATCAAATCGTCATCATTACAGCAAGTCAGCAACACATCTGCACAACTATTAAAAGCCATTTATGATTTCCTTACAAATATAAATAAGCTAATATCTATAATAAACTGTTTAGTTTAGGTGCTAGCTTAAGATCAGACCAAAAGGAGCAAGTGTTAGAACTTAGAAGGTCATTGGTCATTTAGCTCTGCTAGGAAATTTTAACATTGGTCATACCTGATAACTTCATAAAGTAAATTATCATGATATGATTTTCTTTATTTGACATTGTTCCTCACGACCACCAGAAGTTTAAGTAAACAAAGAATTATTAGAAGAAGAAATTACTCTCATATCTCAGAAAGAAGATAATGTAGCTTCGAACTAAATGCATAAAGGCTTCAAGCTCAAATTGACCAATAAAAGGGCTAAAAGTAAGAAAATCCTAGAGCTCATTGCCAATGCAATATCACTTGCACAACCAAAAACATTTCCATCACCAATTCTTAGACATATATAATACATAGTCAAGCCCAACACAACATATGTAAATCAGCCAAATCATGATTAGAAGTTTAGAACTATTTGCATCTCCACTCAGAAACAGAACCAATAACACTTCCACCAACCAGTCCTCAGACAGTACCGGCAGATATCATTGTCTCCTACTAGCTGCCTATTAATATAGCTTTTGCTACTTCCTTTACCTCCTTCAAGTAAAAAGTGAATGCACCAACAACCGTAATATAACTCTCCTTGCCTTTCCCTTACTTCAGGAAAAGGATTCTCCATAACATCGTTAATTTACAAACCAAATAGCTCAGTTCCAAAGAATCCATGTCAGTGGTAAAATGATGTCAAGTGTTGTCAAGTAATCACTTTTATCTTTCTCACCATATTTCTTGATTCCACTTCATCAAATACATTCTCTTTGATTAATAAACTTCCTAACTTTTGCATTACTATGTGCAATAAAGACAAAACGCACTGTCAAAGATGTCAATGTAACAGATTAGAGACATCATGCAAAAGATAGTTTGTGTCCTAAAGAGAAGGATCTGACCAGAAACTTGATTCATTCACAAGTGCCTCCTACACCGATTTTTGAATTCAGGTACTTGGTCTACCAAATTCCCTATGCTGTTAAAAACTGTAGCACCCATTGTATCCAATAAAACTACTAAATAGTTTTTATACTTGAATAAAGAAAAAGCACTCCTACACTTGATTGCCCATTATGAGGTAGTTAAAAATACCTAGATATATTATTATGTAACTAATATTAGCAACCAAAACAATGGCTTCAGTAGAACCAAAAAATAAACTACCAAAACAACACAACAAGATGAATTCATCTTCCGATTCTGTCAACATTCCACATTCTAGATTACTAAATACACCTACTGATGCCTTCAAATGCATAGTAAGAAATACAAATCTTCTGAAGAAAGCACGTTAAAGTAGCAACAAATCACAATAACAAAACTTGATAAACATTCAAAACGAAAAAAGCGAAAACTTACTCTGTAGTTGCTTGTCCATGTACCTGTAAAAACCAATCGAAAATTTCGTAAAAGAGATCGTATAATAATAGGATGAACAAATGCATTACGAAAAAGAAAACTGAAACGAACAAACCCTAATAATAGTACAAGAATGAAACTGAGAACTTACTTTTTAAGATCTGGAGGTTGACCGGATCTGCTCATGGCGAAACCCTAAGAACCGATACAGCGAGGAATCGAAGACGATGAGGGAGAGATGTCGAATTGGCTGAAAATCCTAATTTTCGATTGGTTTTTATGGCGAGCAAAACCCTAATTTCATAAGATTTTGTACTTCAATGTAATTTTGTTTGATTTTATCCTGGAGCCCTTGTAAGATGACTTAATTCGCAATTGGACCCTTAACTTTCTTAAACCTTCTCATTTACTCCCTTTGTTTGTAATCACATGAACGAAAATGCAAACAATTTTATTTAATAAAAAAAAGAGTAAATTACGGATTTGGTCCCTGTGGTTTGGGGGTTTTTATGGATTTGGTCCCTAAACTTTAATAATTACATATTTGGTCCCTATGGTTTGTAAATTCTTTTGAATTTGGTCCTTGTGGTTTGCAAATTCTATTGGATTTGGTCCATGTGGTTTGCAAATTCTATTGGTTTTGGTCCCTGCCTATTTGCACTACCAGGGACCAAATCCAAAAGAATTTGCAAACCACAGGGACCAAATCCGTAATTACTGAAGTTTAGGGACCAAATCCATAATTTACTCTAAAAAAATCTTACGCGTTTATGACTTGAAGATAAACACTCACGAGATGTCCGGCGTTTAAGTGTCATTTGTTTTTTAAGAGGTCTGAAGTCTTGTTTCATTTTTGATTAATAAGAGGTGGTGATTAAATAGTTTTTAAGAAGCTAGGTTACCACTTCTATTTTTAAAAGCATTTATGACTTAAAAGGGTCCAATTCCAAACATTGAAAAGGCAAACACTCAAATTGTAAAAAAGGTCTAACCGATGAGACTTCAAAGGTACTAAGAGGTAAATTTCGAAAAACAAACATACCCCTTAATGGTAATATCATAATCAATGCAAGGATGATCAAAGAATATTTGAGAGCTTTCAATGTGTGCTATTTT
The DNA here is from genome assembly GCA_001633085.1 of Carthamus tinctorius. Classification (NCBI taxonomy): domain Eukaryota; kingdom Viridiplantae; phylum Streptophyta; class Magnoliopsida; order Asterales; family Asteraceae; genus Carthamus; species Carthamus tinctorius. The sequence continues at coordinate 11,259 of LUCG01080343.1, read as the reverse complement.
TTTCAACAACCACAATTCTTATGCTTTAAATGCTCCAAGACTAGTCACTAAAGACTGGGATAAAACTCTAACTTTATGCGAGAATTTTGAAAATTTGGAGCTATGTAGATGTCCGCATTATGCATCAAGTGCACGTCAGCAATAAGACTTTTAGCAAGAAAAAAAAAGACTACTTAAAAAATAGTCATGTTAGATCATATTTCAAAGTGGGCATCCGACTCAACCAAGTGTATGTTCGTATTGTACATGAGTTATCACCTTTTAATGAGTCATCTTTCTATTTAATGCATGTTTGCTTTAACAAGCAACATGTCACTTACCTCGAAAAATCTTATTTTAACATAGCCGTGAGGATGGAGGATTACTTTTTTTAAGTTTTCAAGATTGTGTATTAAAAAGACTTTGAATTATTTTATAAAATTCATCCAAGTATTTTACTGATATTGTCAAGAATGTTCGTTGTTTAAAGAAATTGAAGACAATAGACATTTTGAATCTTGCTTGGGTTTATGCTTTATTGCTCCCTTCTTGAAATATATCTAGATGAAGTTTGTAAGAGGGCACACTTCTACTCGAGGTTTGTTATCTCAAATTTTATAGAGAACATAAGTTTAGATGCAATATTTTATAGAGAACATAAGTTTTAATTCTCTATTTTAGAGAAAGTTTGGAAATTTTATTAGAGATGCTCTTAAATTACAATACAAAGAATTGGGTTTTTTGTATTTGTTTGTCAATCATCAAAACAATGTCAAGTGTTCATAATATAGTCGACCTTGATCCATCATCTTTTAGATTAATCATTGTTCGAAAAGGTTCGCTGCAACAACCATCATGGCTTAAGACTTGTGTTTCACGCCACGTTAAGCATGAGGCACGCCATGGCGTAATGCGCAACGTTGTCAACAGAATTGCTGATTTTACTTATTTTTTTAAATTTTGTTTGTTTGTTTTTTAATATATAACTTAACTTAAATTGCTTGTTATTATTGATGCATTAAGGAATATTATAATTTATAAAAATACCTTTTCATGAATCGCGACTTAAAAGGGAATTGATCCTGTGCATTTCGGTACATCTTATTTCGATGCATCTTATCTTAAAAGAAACAAACTTAAACCGCAATAAAATTGAGCAACGAAAACAACAACAAAGTTAAAAAATAAACTCCAGTACCTGAAATATACTAAAAGAACAACAAAGAAAGCTAAAGAATCCATCAAGAATTAATATCAACATGTAAAAGAACAAGGTTAATGAGTTGTTAACCAAATACTTATCGGATAAGCACTTACCAGATGCCATTTACCTTGACAAGGAAAGAAACAAAACAATTGAAATACAATGTATATCTAAATTTCATCTTGTTTAGAATAAGATGGATTCTTCTCTACATATCACTCTTAAAGTAATGAGATCTACAGCTTGAATGTTAGTAAAGTATGTTTGCATTTACAACCTTGATCTCAATTTCTCAAAAGAACATCAAATCCCAACCAAAGTCCAACTAATATAAGCAGTTGATGCTTCATATATGCTTTCCCATAAGCTAGACATATGTCTGTTTAAGAAACGAATGGAGTTTCGCAAGTTCAAATAAGAAACAATCTTTGAGATTTGCCATCTTCTGCTTTTGGTCACATGAAGACACACATTTCTTTGAGTTATGATCAAAGTAAGAAACCATGACAGTGGGTTTTGTTGGTTATATTCAAATTCTGCTTTCAGCTAGCTATATTCTTGAAAATGGGTAACCTAAATCATTATCTCTTGAAAATGGGAATTCATTAGAAAAAAGACATGCTAAAGGTGATGCTAGACTCTCAGTTTCCATTTCTCAAATACCCTTCTTTGGATCAGAGATTCCGGGTAACAAAAAGAAGTGTTATTGGAAGTGTTTTGAGATATGGAACCAACTGCACCAAAAATTGAGCTTGGTTTTTGGTCTTATAAAACAACACACAATGACCATATGAAAAAACACAAACAAACATAAATTGACCACTTAGTGACCATACAAACACACACACACACACACACAAAGCTCCACAAAATAATGTTCTAATACTCCAATAAAGATCTCTACTGGATGTTTAAACATTCAATGTGCAACCAGAATGCACATATTGTTATCAAGTTCATAAATGGAGGTCAAGGAAAATCACATACCATTGCCATCGAATGTAGAAGGATATGCTTCCTTTTTTTCTTGCATTATCAGGAACAATTAACAACGATTAGATCGTTATTAAGGTTATCCTGACCGATGCTTAGATATAGCATTCAAATTATAAGAAACAATTAGTGTTCCAAATACGCTAATGCAGCCTAAAGTTAAGCATACAGACTGTGTGTCTGTGTGTTTGAGGGAAGAAGGGGCAGCCTACTGGTTAAGGCTTGGTGTTGGGGAAAAACCCACCCAAGTTCGAATCCGGGGGTGAGCAACCAGGGGCCACTGAGTATTAATCCCAGAAGAGCATGCTTTAGCTCTCAGTAAAAATTACCAAGGATGTAGTCTGGCAAACCCAGGTGAACCTTATCCAAAAAAAAAAAAAAAAAGGGTGTGTGATTGAGCTTTTGGAGAAGGATCATTAACCTACTAAAGAAAACCTTACAGGGATAGATTAATAAAGAAAAGTTGTATAAACAATTGTACAATTATGTTTATTGCAGAAAGAGAGAAAAGAAAAAAGGGGGCCAAAATCCTAAAGTAACTTGTACCTTGTTGACTTTGGTTGGAATGTTTTCCCCAGTTTAAAAGAAATGATCTGATTAATTTCTTCAAATTGGTTTCCATACTCAAAACACCAAGTAGAGAAATGTCTTCCCATCATCCATCACCCTGTTTGATGTCATTAATGACATACAAATCCACAATTCATCAATACCCATTGGCAAAAACAGTACAAAAAAGCAATTCAAGTAGTTCATATGTCAGAAACACATTCCAAATTTGATTCCGTATTCTCTGGTCCCGTTCGTTCGGTTTGCGGAAATGGAATGGATTTGGAGGGATTTGGATTTCAAATCCATTACAATCATGCGTTTGCTTTGCTGGATTGTCTAGATTTGAAATCCTAAGATTCATTTGAAATTCCTCATACATAGGATTTTGAAATCCTAAGGAGGAAGCTAGAATTTTAAGGGATCTCGTAGGATTTGTTATATATAACAATGCTTTAAAATATGTTAAAAACATTTGTTTTTTAATAATCAATTAAACAACAAGTAATTTAATTATTTTTATATTTTTCATAATTTTTAATAATTTTTTTATAAATCATAGGAATTCAAATCTATTCCAAATCCTTCAAACCAAACACACAAAAAGATTTCAAATCCTCGCAAATCCAAATCCCTACATAAAATCCAATCCATTCTGGCAAACCGAACGGGCCCTAAGATACTTGATGAGAAATTTAAACTTCCAAATACCAATAGTTGAATCTATTTCAAATTTTCACATCCTTCGTAATGAAATTCAGACTTTCAGAGTATCAAATGTTCGATTCAAAAAAGCAATTTCGAAAATCATAAAAAGCAATTTCGAAAATCATAAAAAGCAATTCATGTATTGAACTAACCTTAGATCTTTGAAACGATTCCTTCACTTTTTTAAGCTCGTCCTCTTAGCACCCCCAATGTAGGAGAGAAAAGAGAAAAAAGAGAACACAGAGAATCAGGGTCGATGAGGATTGCGATGGAGAATCAGAACCGATCTTTTAGTAACAAACATAGATACAATTACACTAACACTCCATGAAATGTCGTAACAAACAGCTACACAATTTTGTCTCTTTTCATCTACTTTGAATGTTTACAACACAAATAAATTTCCAAAGTGCCGTTTGTCAAGAAACTCAGCATATGCCGACTGGACTTAACTGCATCATCTCATTTCTCACCACACAAGCTTCTAGCTGCTTGCAATGCAAAATAAGTGAGGATGATGTTGGCCCCAGCACGCCTCAGACACATGAGCGACTCCAACATTACTTTTTCCTCATCGATCATTTTCAAGACACCCCCTGCTTTTATCATCGAGTATTCTCCAGAAACCTACGACCCCAAAACATATTAACACAAAATTGTGGCACAATAAACCCAATCCAATGTTCCCAAGAGTTGGGGTCACCTCAACCCCATAAATTTCCAAATATATAAAAGAAATATCTAGTTTTGAAGCCTAAAAGTTTATAAATTTGGATTCCAACCATTATTACCAAAATTCCACAATCCGCTACTGATGTAGGGTCCAGGCATGTGACATACGCAAATCTTACCTCGAATCCAAAGAGTTGAGATGTTTCCTCGAAGACAATTGACACGGAATTATTTTGGCAAATGTGGTTTTTCTAAGCTAAAACTACCTGTCTACATAGTTTTCTTACTTTGGCATTATTTAAGAATTAAGAATATTTTAGACAACTGACACAAAATTATTTTCTTTCTTCTTTTTCGTTTCTATCAAACTTTTCAGAGCATTTTTTTCACAAGGTCATTTTCTCGGAACCTTTTATTACAAATCAAGGTCTTCACTGGAACGGTCTCTCTACTAAGTTATAAGAATATTCTCCAAAACAACCAGCAAAGTAGGTGGGCTCTTCACATGGACTTGACAAAGTTTAGACATTATATCCGGCAAACATGGTTCCTAATAAGTTGATAGCACCAATACACTCCCTTCGAGTTGTATACGTTGGCGATACATTATCAATTTTATTGAAAGCAGAATTAAGATTACCTGATATGCAGCAATCGGTAAGGGAGAGTTATCTCGGAGCAACCTTATGATATCTAAATAAGGCAAGCCTGGTTTAACCTGTGACCAAATAAAGGTGCTCAATAAATATTAAAATTGTAGTTCATCGTAAAAGCAAGTGAACTTTGATATAGAACAAAATACCAACCAGAAGGATGTCGGCCCCCTCAGACTCATCTTGACGCAATTCGATCAGGGCTTCTCTATAGTTCGCTGGGTTCATTTGGTAACTTTTGCACAAAAAAGTACACTTAAATCCATCAAGTTTTCACATTAAGAAAATAATAAACGAAAAAAATACAACATAAGCAAATCAACTATAGGAGCAGCATACGTTTTCTTGTCTCCAAAACGCGGATTTGAATCTAATGCTTCTCTAAATGGGCCGTAAAATGAACTTGCATACCTATAATGCAACAAAAAGGAACATGTTTTCAAGACATTAGCATGTCTGCACATTACAAAGCCTACATTTTATAAAATTCAGTGCAATTCGGAATGTGCAGAAAATCAAGATACAGGAAACAATAACCAAACCAAAACCAAACTCTACCACAAAGAGTAGAGTGGCAGATTCCGCGAAGAGCCCCGAAGATACATGAAACAATATTTAGTGGAAATCATATTATTTTAATTGTGAGAGAGATTAGAAAATTACTTTGCTGTATAGGACATGATAGACACGTGCTGAAAACCTTCAGCATCAAGAGCTGACCGAATTGCCCCTACACGACCATCCATCATGTCACTGGGGCTTACAACATCTGCTCCAGCTCGGGCCTACAGAATAAATGTACGTCGTCAAAACTAAAATTCGAGATGCTCAAGCATGGGACTACAAACGAAAAGATGCATATATGAGACTACTACTTGTTTATTGGATATGCTAAAGGAAGTTACCACCACAACCATCGAGAATGAATATTGGCTAATACTGCCTTTATTGTTTAGTCAAGTACGGGTGACTTTCTTGTCAACAATATAAGTATTTCGTTGTCTCTTAACATGCTAAAATTCACTAACGAAGAGTGGGACCACATTTTCATGGAAAATAAAATTTACGGTCATAGAATTTGAGCCTAGTGGATACCACATGGAAAGGTAGGATGTATACAAATCTTACCTCTACCCAAGGGGTAGAGAGGCTGTTTCCAAGGAGGCCCTTGGCTTCTTGAAGAGGTCTTGAGAAAAGGATTTTCAACCCTCTTCTAATGACAAGTGGCATGTTAATTTCATTTTTAGAATCAACTGAACAACCTAAATGAAGGAATGTATTAAATAAAATGTTCACAATTACAAATGCTTCTTGACAAATAAGGACACTGATATTTTCAAATGGTTGGGTAGTGCATTTATCCAATATATATGCAACTGGTTGAATACCACCATAACTTATCCCATTAACTTTATTGATGCCAGAATCTCATGTTATATAATTAGCCCGTATAGAACATAGAATTTGTGGAGATATAATGTAAATTATCATTAATCAATAGATATACCTGTGAAACAGCTTGTTTACATAATTGATGCACAGTCTCATCATTCATTATAACTCCTGCAAAATGCAACACACATTAATGCAGCTGGTAAGACAAAAAGAACAGGTTCCTAGATACAAAGATAGGATAAGAATTACAATTACATGAAAGAAAAACCAGGAAGAATAGCAACATAATAATATTAAACAATGAAAATTTGTTGCGCAAACGGCACAAGGACCCCCAACATCAAGACTGCACCTTTTGACTGCAAATTTATTATGAGATCCGTTGGTTATAACTACATAATGTCCTATGTTGGCACTAACTCGAAAGTCTTTGACTGCATATATTCCTGTTCCAGTTAATAATTCCATTCGATGCAATGGAAGTGTTATTGTACTTTTTCACGGACAGTAATAAGCCGGCAAAGAGATATTGGGTAAAGGATTAAGTCCATATGATGTTCTTTGTCATTTGGTTTGTTTTTTTTTTCCTTTTTGAACCGGTTAAGCCTATATGTTGCTAGAACAGAATTAAGCCATAAGATAACCACCGATTTATCTCTACCTTTTTTTATCTTCGGAAGAACACTCTCATGGCTAAGATATTCCTAATTAAGCCATGGTGTAGTTTCCAATGTGTTCATTTAATAAATCCAACCTTTGATATTTGTGTCATCTGAAATAAAAAGGTTAAACCTTGCAACAAATCCCTCCCTACCTAACTCCTTACAAAATAGGTTTGAAAGCCCAAATGAAAAACTCTTTGTATCCTTGCCAACTCTAATAACTCGGCATAACAAAATCATAAGAGAGCACATACTCTCTATTTGTGGTTCATATATCCTGTTTTGAACTTGTAGTCCCTAATGTTTAGCTTCTATCGGCTATCACTTGGTATTAAGAACAATAGTTGTTGTATGAATTAAGAAATTATTGTAAGTGGCTCCTACTGTTGCGTTTTTTGAAACCTAAACATGAAAGGGTAATGGGTTGACATAAACATGGATGACACGAAAAATGTAAAACAAAGACATAAAAGCAAGAGCATGCTAACTTTCCCAAACAAGTACTTGAAACAGGTTCATAGATTGTGTAGCTAGTAGTAATTACCATCTTCTCTGACAATACCATCATGCCCATCTGAAGAATATGGATCTAGAGCGACATCAGTGTAGATTATCTGTCCACATATACATTAAACCATTAACATTTCATTAAATATACTTGGCAAAAAGTATAAGCACTTCAACAAGGTAAATGTTTTCTCGTTATATTGAAAGAAGAATATATGTATGTTCTTACAAGATCAGGGTATTTGTCTTTGAGCAACCGAATTGTTCGAGGTACAAGTCCAGAATCATTATATGCTTCATCTCCTGTGGGAGTCTAAAGAGGCAAAGTCCGATTACATAACATTTTCATGAGAGCTACATTAAATAAAATGTATAAAACTTATACTATAAATAGCAACCTTTAATGCATCCGGAACTTTTGGGAAGAGCACAATACTATTGACCCCAACATCACGAGCCTTTGCAACCTGCACCAAATGTACAACACGTCCTTCGTTCCGTTCATATCTTCTTTTTTGCATAAAGCATTACGTTCATATCAATTTGCATATAGTGACTACTACTTGTTTAGATTGGTAACAATGTAGATAATTAAAATTATCTAAAAGCTATAATTAACAATGAATTGTTTCTAAAGTTTCAATAAATGTTCCAATACTTAACATAAAAGAGCAAAAACAAGGGCAGACCTACAAAAAATGAGCAATGTATTTTTGTTGTTCAATAGTTGAATGCATGTAAGCATGTTGATATGTCAGTCCATATGATGTCTAGTAATTGTTTACTAATTCTGAATGAAGTCAACCTCTCATTTGGTTCACCAGGGCTTCATTTGAGTTGCCTCTACTATCATTTAAGGATGCTCCATATACAAGAAAACATATTTCACATCATGTTTCCACTTTTGATATCAAACAATTTATTTATGTTTAAAAAACGATGTGATTTATACCTAATTAAGAAAAAAAATATTAACAAACACCCCATCACATACACTACGATAGAAATAATGTTGATGTTTAAATACTCCTCGATCAACAAGACAATAACAGAAGATATGACCTAATTGGCTAATCAAACTATAAATGACAGCAAAAAGATAAAAAATAATACAAAGTCCCAGAAAACATGAGAAGAAAGAAGATGGAAGTAGAAAAATTAATAAGTTGAAATCTTAGCTGAATCCTATCCCACGAGCATAAATAAGATGTGCTGCCAACCATGATATCCAAAGGTGTCACCATTCACAATATGCCAATCTGATAATATCTTAGAAACTTCCATTATATTAGATCTTGCTTCTAAATATCACGTGCAACTAATTCCCAATGAAAATTTTAGTTTCAGAAAATGATTTACAAAACTACCTCAATATGACAATACGGCAAACTAGCACCATACAAGATTTTTTTCCGACAATGGCAACTTTTTGCTGATACATACCTCTATATTTTCTTAAAATATTTAACTGTTACATTGGTGATGTTTTAATATGCATTCACTCCTTTATTGTCATGCATTGCTAGAATGACTAGAAAAGGTTGAAACACAATACCATGGCAGTCAAGAATATTATATATATATATATAAGGAGTCCCTCCATAGCTAGCAAAAAATAGTACATCCAACACGTGGTAATGAAGTCTTTGTTAATATTTGTGTTATAGAATGTATAATGACACTCGCCTAATAATTGCAGATGAATCGGCCCCTATATATGTGTTATACACAAGACACATATAACGAACCTTCACAAAAGACACTTAATTTCCAACAAGAGAGCAAAAAGGTAAAGATGAAAATAGCTAACAAACCTCTTCAAGAAGCCCATGTCTCCATCCAAGCCTATAGCAACCAGGCATGGCACCAATAGGAGTGTCCTCTTCACCTGCAAATCCAAAGAAGACTGAGAAAGGGATGTAATATAAAAAGTAAAACGGAGAATGTAAGAAACATTAGCATCAACTTTGACCTTCATGGATAAAAAGAGGGTATACAAAGTTTGCAGGGGACAAGCTTGTTTCCTGGAATGCAGACCTCAAGACTGGTGACCGGCGATTACGGCGCGGCCGTCGACTAATTTCCTTCATAAATGGAACAAGCATAACATGTAAAGAAAAGGAAGAGTAACCCGTGCCATATCACACTTTCTAAGAATGAAGAATAAATGCAAACCTTGAATAAACACCTATTAAAATGAAAAGGTGAAACAGTACCATAACAAAGACTTCCAAAAAATGCAAAGTTGACAAATGAAGGTGCAAATGAATTGCAAGAAAATAAGCCTCAAGAAGCTCAATTTCCATCAAAGTACATTATCAAGATGAGGCCAACAGACTTATTTAGAAATATATTTCAAAACAAAAAGAAAAGAAACCATTATGCACACCGTTTACAATAGCGTCCTCAGAAACATGTAGAAAGATGAGACTGATAGTGGTAACCAATTCAATTTATACATTTTGCGAAAATTGTTTTGTTTATCACGATTTCTTTACCATTATATGAAGACAAATTAAATAATTAGATAGTTGGCAACAAAATGGGCTTCTGAAACATATTGCAGTAAGTAGCAAACTATTTAGTTCATTGTAATAAGAGGAAAGGCTCCAAAAATGAACAGTTTGGTAGATAAATTGCACTTTGGAGCAATTTCAATGCCATATGTCTAGCAATAAATATGATTCAAGTTTAGGCAGGTCGTTTGCAGCCAATAATCTGAATTGAGGACAGGGTTTTGGCAAAGATTAGGTAAATCAAAACAATTGAGAAACTTGATGGAAAGGGACTAACACCTAAACACTTTTGGGCGATAAAAACTAACAATATGTATCTGACCAATTCCATGCCAGCAAGACCTTATTTCTTATCCAGGTATATAAATTGTACTATACAAGAGTTTAAAGAAGAAGAAACATGTTTCAAAACTGTTAAAAGTTATTCAACTGACACAATGAGAAGAAATTCAGAAGTCAGATAAAAAATGAAATTGAGGTGAGAACTGAGAACGCTTACAAGTGAGGGAACCACTGGAGTTCCAGCAGGTGATGAAGGAACGGGTGGCACCGGAGGCGCTTCGGGGATGTTTCCGGCAACAACATCAGCTTCACATTCGGCATCACTCCTACCCATCTTTTTCATGGGTCCATCATTGGTTGAAGCCTTTACTACAAACATATGCCTATGAGGCAAAGTAGAGATGGATGGGCGACTTGGAAGGGCATTTGGTTTAAGATTTCGGTAACTCCGGCAATCTAAACCCTTAGATGTTCCGGCATTCAACGGCATATTCAAAATAGTGGATGCCATTGCTATGAACTCTGTCAAAAAATAGTTATTAGAACTTTTACGTTGGAAGCAAAGCTACCTCTGCTACACACACCATTTGATAATTTGAAGGGGTAGCATAGACAAAGGATGTTAATAAGGGAGGATTTTGTTATACTTATACCCTGGGGTCAAAAGGTCCATTGTTCAGTCAATAAGTCAATAGTAGGTGTAGTATAAACAGGGAAGGAGATTAGAGGGAAGGACAATTCTGCTTTCTAGTGAATTGTAATTTGAGCGGAAGCTCTAGGAGAGACCATGGCCCTCTCGAATACCATTGGGTGTGATTTCCGTTTGATTTCAATCAACAGCCGACTAATTCATTCCACTGTATAACAAATGGTATCAGAGCTCTCAATAAAGATTAGAATTAGATCATCCCAATACCCAGACAAACTCAACTATTCTGAATCTATAATCAAAAGCTAACCGCTTCTGCAATGAGAAAGAACCATTTTAATCCATAGGGACCAAGGGTTCTATTAAACAATAAATGTAATAGAAGAGAACAATTATGAATGAATGCAACAAAGTTTGCCTTAGTCCCTAACCATAGTCACAGGGATCGCTGGGAAGGCCACGATCCGCGTTCCAAACAACGCGTACCCAA
>LUCG01080338.1:0-10506 GCA_001633085.1 Carthamus tinctorius | reverse complement strand
AACTTCAACATTCAGTAGTAAGTTACACTGTCAGCAGTAACTTCTTCATTCAGCATTAACTTCAGCATTAACTTACTGCTGATTCTTCACAAGCTTTAATTCCAACATTAATCCTTATTTAGATTAGTTTGGCATTATATAAGGTGTTTCAGACGGATACGGGCCATAAGCTGGCTTTCTAAGCAGTTTTCAGGATTTCTAAGCTATCCACTGAAATTTTAACCAACTTTTGCCTATTTCATTCTAGATAGCTCCTAATGAGGGATTTTCATTAATAGAGAAAGGTATAAGTGTTTGTCGGGTGCTAACCTGATAGCTGAAACTTGCCGGATGTCACACAAAGTTTCGTGGTTTGTGAAGATTCAAGGTGTTCAGATTATTACAAATGTCAAAGTTTGAAGATTGTTTCTAAAGCTTGTGGTTGTTAAAGCTTATCGTTCAAGTTCAAGCGTTGTTGATTCTACTTGAAGACGTTTGCCAAATTTTGTTTGTGATCTCGAATCCAAGGGGGAGATTGTTGGGTGCAAAATCATATTGTATCCGAGATCACAAGATCGTGCTTAAAGAGAAGTCGAAGGCAAAGTCAAAGTCAAAGTCAATGTTTAGTTGTTAATTGCTAGTTTACTACTTTGTAATAGATTTGTGTAGTTAGGGTACATTGTGTAATTCTTGTATAGTACAGGGTGTATTTGGTTTGAGTATAAATAGGCTCTAGTTCAGTTCAGTTTAGAGAGGATGCTTAAATGTAAACTGAGAGGGAGTTGAAAGCTGTGTGAGTTTAAGTGTGTGTGTTCTTGGTGTGATTGGTGTGTGTAATTCATATTCATCAAGATCAATCAAATATGGCTTTCCAATTCATTCTATATATGATTTGCATGGTGATTAGAGCTTGAACCTGGAACTACACTTTCTTGTCTTCTCTTTGACAATAAATGGTGTGTACTTGATGGATTTGTCTACTAGGTAGCTTAATTTGATTTCTTTGATCTTAGAGATTGGAATCGATCGGGGAGAAGACTTCTCTTTGGGCCTTTGCAATGTTCTCTAACCTTCTTTGAGCAATGGGATTTGGCATTCTGGTTAGAATTGGGTTATACTCTGCAGCCCTTTCAGAAGTATACAAGTACTTGTGTATTTCTTCTATGCTGTGCTCTAGCAGAGGTTGAGGTTGAATCAGAGGTATGTTCCATTTCCTCAAGGATGGTTTTAACTCTTCCCTTCTGCACAGGTGTGGTTAGGGATGTTCATTTTCGGATATCCGAAAATTTCAGATACTGAAATTTACTATCTGAATTCGAATCCGAAATTCTGGATTCGGATACCGGATAATCCGAAAATTCCGAAATTCCGAAATATTGGATAGAATGTCATTTTTAGCTAAAAAAAACCAAAAAAATACATCATTCTTCGTACATAATAATCGTCCACATGTTTCCAATCATCCACAAGCTAATACGACATCAAATACTTAGTTTACAAGTCTTAAATAATAATAAGAAAGTCTAAAGTAGCCACATCCGTATTTTCAAATACTTAGTGCACTCGTAGCCACATCATTTTCAGCCACAAGCTCGCAATCTGAGTTGCTAGACTCGGCATTTATCGCATCCATATTTTCCATCTATGAAAAAAAGAACCAAATTAATCATCAACAAAGCTGAAACTTAAATATGCCTCTGAGTTTTAGACTCAAGTTGAATTGAAGAAACATACCTTGATGTCTTGGTTTGAATTAAACCAAAGCTGAAACTTGAATATGACTATGAGGCTCTGAGCTGCTATCGATCGAGAAGAAAAACACGAGAGAACGGAATTCGTCGCCGGAGACAGAGGAAGTGGGATTGTCGGAGACACAGGAAGTCGTCGTCGGTCACTTCGACAGAGGAAGTCGACGCTAGGCGGCTAGGGTTTGAGATCAAAACTCAAAAGGGCGTTAATGAAATGTATTTGAGACTTTGAGTAGGGTTTTAATTTTTTAATATATATCTATTATTAATAAAATAATATATTAATATAAAAATCGGATATTTCGGATATCCGAATATCCGAAATTTTTCAAAAAACACTATCCGAATCCGAATCTGAAAATCCGGATATCCGGATTTTCAGATATTTTTGGATCGGAAGTTTTTGGGTATTCGAATCGGAAGTTTTCGGGTATTCGGATGTCGGATCGGATTCGTATTTTTTTGAACACCCCTAGGTGTGGTAGAGGCTTTCTCTATCCTCTCTGAAGTATCGATGTCTTCAAGTATGCGCTGTGATGACCCTTCTGCCAGGATAGGGTTGATTGTGCCACCAAGAGTATCAAAGGTACTTGTGGAGGTATCCTTTGAGGTATCTTCTTCAATGATTAGAGGTTGAGATTGCCTGGTGATGTGGTAAATTTTATATATAAAAATACCATTCAAATTAAACTCTTTTATTACCCTACTAAACTACCACAAACAGGCAAGTATGACCTGATCGGTAATAGTATAGTATAGATAAGTCCAAGTATCGTTCTGACCACTGGGAACAATAAAGCTAGATGACTTATTAAAGCTTTCGTAGATTAACCTGAACAAGGTTGCCTTTAGAAAAGAGTGTTATTTAATAAAATACTGATAAACAATAAAACTGCCAAGAAGATGAAAACTGATAAATAGACACAACTCAGAGATAATTGCATTCATTATGAATCAGAATTAAGAATCACTTTATAATACACCAAATTAACACTATTCACATACGAATTAGGCCAAAAACAAGTGTGAAGTCAACGATGTAGCATTCTAAAAACATTTATAATTTTGGCTATATCAAATTCTCACACTTAAACTTTGCTTGCTCTAAAACAAATATCCAGGAAAAATAAGAAAGATAGAGATAAAATTATTTGCCATCTACAATCATGCATGAGAGAGTTAGGAAATTTGCAAGAAATCAGACATCATTCAGACACATATCAAAACCTTTCAAGTTATCAAAGGCATGTTTTACCTCTTACCCTCACTTGTAGTTGTGTATATAATCTTTCAAGGGGTAATATGTTATATAGTGATCACTCTAATACTCAACCTTTTACCAAACGCATAAGCTTGTCACCAAATCGTATCTCCACCACTGAAATAGTTGTCAACCTTCAAGAGGACTTTAGGGTTGTAATGTTAGGGTTAGGGTAAAGGATAGGAAAAAGCAATTCTTTAAAAGTGACTAAAATCTTTGTGGAAAAAACTAAAAACTTATCAGAATGACATCACATGAAATCATATATGATATTTTGAACTTTCTTTCCTTAAGATCAACCATCTTTCCTATACTTTTTCAACACCCTTCATTCTTTCTTCTTTTCTCAACACCAGCTTGATCTTTATTTCTTTTTATTACCAAGTGTTTCTTTTTGACTTTCCCGACTCTTTTAATTTTTTTCTCTTTTCAGTCGGTTTTTCTTTCTTCTCCTTTTTTTCAGATGGTCCTTTCCTTCTTTTGTCCCCTTTTCTTGTGTTAGACTCTTTTAAATAAATCAAAACTTAAAAGTTTATAAATTTAAGCCACGGCCAAAAGATAGATAAAAATAGTGATTAAAGGGAAATTTGTTTTGGGTAATAAATGAAAAGGCTTAAGGCTCAAAACTGGTTTCATTTGATTAAGTGTTAAGGGTGAACACTTTCTTAAAATTGAGTAGGCAAATTAGACAATCCTAAAATGGGATTACCTAACGGAAACTAAAGTCTAAAAATTGGGTTGAAAAGATGGCCTCTATCAGTACAATGGCGATGAATACTTTTCTTTTGTGGTCTCAACAAACATTCAAAGTGACAAGTTCTACTTGGTTCATAGTTGGTATCTACACGAAAGAAATAAATATATAACTAATAAAGGCTCAATCTCTTGTGTATGGGGTAAGGAGCACTCGGTAATTAGCATTCGCATGACCTTTTCAAACTCATAAAAGCTTCAATAGTGACCTCCTAAATGCATGACTCTTTTAACTTCCTAAGACTAACAAACAAAAATCATTGATTTTGAAAAAGTTTGACCTAAAAATCAAATAATTCCCAAATAATCAATTAAGCTCAATTATAGGCAACAAGTTAAGTTTACTTAACCCCCTTCCCACACTTTAATATGCATTGCCCCTAATGCAACAACAGATAAAAGCATATATGCGGAAAGGTACAAAGATAAAGAAAGAAAACTCCCTAGGTTAAGAAACTGAAGCTTGTAGAACAACCTAAATCAATTCGTATAATAGATCCAAGGTTCATCACACCAATCTGAAACAACACAAACAAACTAAAAAGAAAAAAAATAAACTAAAGTAGTTCACACACCAACCAAGAAAAATAAACATAGTACGATACAACCAAATCGGAATCAGATCTCCAAATCTCAAACCAATAAATCAACAAGGACCAGAGAAATCTTGGTTCCTATACTAATCGTAACTCTCATATCCGGGTGGACTCGGATCTTGTGGTGGCCAGATTGAAGGTGCGGTGCTGGCTGGGTTGGTCGGAACTCGGGTGACACGCGATGAAAGAACTCAGCCATCGTCTAGTTCTGCCAGTGAAGTGATCTCTGAATCTGGATATTTTGAAATTCTGTCCGCATTGAGAAGTTCTGGAACTGGTCTGATAAATCCTGATAAGTTGTGTATGCATTCCAGCCTAGCGGTGGTTGGTGCGATCCCGAGGCTTCTGCATCATCCTGCTGCTGCTACTCAGGCATCTCTTGATTCTCTTGCTCCAACATGTTTCCTACCCAGACCCAAGTGTTCCTCCAGATACCTTTCTCTATTACTTTCATCCCCTTTAGTTGGTGAAAGTCAATGTGACCCATCTCTCCTAATAGTGTCAAGGAGGTCGCTACCCGTGGAGTCAATAACATGTGTGAGTCTGCTAAGCGGGTGATGTAATGGCCTCCTAGAAGTCCACTAGAGGTCGTAAACCCCTTTGCTTCGGTAAACAAATCCGTGAGAACATAAAGAAGGTTGGTGTAACTGTTCGGGCTCACTAGCTGGTAAGGAAGCCAAAGATCTAGGTCGCCTATCTTCTCATGGCTAGACTTCCTTTGGTTCACGGAGTAAGCAATCATCTGGTGCAAAACACGATGCTATGGATCCACAAGCTCACCAGCCTTGGTGTTGGACCTCCTATAGTGCCTTCTACCTAGTTGTCACCAAATATCACTAAAATTCGTGCCCTTTGGGGATCTCGGTGACACAGCGGCATATACTGATCAAAGAGAGGACTAGCTACCATCTCGACCTCATAGAGTCCTAAGGACACTCCTAGTCCCGCAAGGGACTGTCTAAACAATCGGTATCTCATGCAGTTCTCTCTAATACTAGCCTTTCCTACCAACTCATCAAACGTGTAGGTCATAATGAACTCTAGAGTCAACTCTCGATAAATAGGCTCTCTCAGGTCTAGTGCTCTCTCCCATGCCATACATGTAAAAATCGAGGTGCCCTCTCTATCGTGTAAATCCCTCCTAAAGTAACGTTAAATGCTATCTGATACCTGAAGGTTTTGCAAAAGCGTCCAGTCCATCGTACGGCCAATTTCGATGCTTCGGCCTTTGATCTGCTCGAGTTCACTGGCTAGCTTATGCCTTTCCTCCTGGTTATATCGTGTGCATGGACTGAATTCCAAGAACTCATGGCGACCCGGTGAAGTCCAAAGAACTGCACGGGTATGCTATAAAAAGAGACAACGAGTCAAAATGTTAGACAATTAAGGATAACGACGCCCTTCCTACACTTAGTGATTAACCAAACACTTTTATCAAGTTTCTAAAGTGGTGGGAATCTGAGTCGGATGATGAGGATGATGTTTTACCTGGTGATGGTTTTATGGCCCAGATGGAAAGGGACACTCCTTATGGCATATGGCTTCGGCAAAAGCAAGATTTGGATTGCAGGATTACTGAGAAGGATTGGCCTACAGCTGCTCAGATGGCTTCTTGGACTGACAAACAGACGGACTATTTTTTCAAGAAATGTGAGCAGCTTTCAGAGGCAGACAGGCAGATGATACCCAAGAAAGACTCTTAGTCGTTTTCTTGTGTTTTTTCTGTTTTGTAGTTTGTTTCTCTTTTCTGGATTTTGAGTTGTTGTTCTTCTTTTGTGCCGCTTTGAGTCCCTGGCTTGTAGGGTCCTAAGTGTGCTTTTATTTTTTATCTAATAAAAGTTTTCCGGGGTTCCGTCCCCTTTTCCAAAAAAAAAAAAGTGGTGGGAATCTATCAAAAATTTAAAATGCCAAAAATTGATGAAATAGGTTCCCACACTTAGAACTTGACCCATTCATAAACAAATTGAATTATTAAGCATGAAGGAAGCAATATCAAAATTTTAACAAGTTATGCAAAAACACTAATGACATCATAACCCATTTGCAAAATTTTGACAAAGCGTAGGTACATCACATAATGTAGAAAAACAAACATAACCTTAAGACAATCCATGGTATCAATATAATTTCAAGCATTCGCCAACAATTACAACTACATCTTCCTACACTTAGTGATTGACCACATTCTTTTTAAAACAAAGTAGTAGGGAACCCTTTATCAACTTGTTTAATCCAAAAGTTTTCACCAAAGTGGGTTCCCACACGTGGAACTTTGCGTCATCTAGTTTCTCAAAGATCAAGAATTCGAAACATGCTCGATGATATATCAACGTTTCAAGTAACAATATCATAACACATATCAGTTGAACTTTTCCCAATATGGCAAAACCTCTAAAGTGGAGAAGATGAAGTTTATCATAAGCATTCATGGCAAAAACAAGAAATTACTCATGACATTAAGTTGCTCAAGCAATATCATTCAACAATCATGCACAAAATTTGGTTTTCCCAAGCAATCCATCATCAATTTCACAATTCAAACAAATGGGGGAAAACAATCATGGAAACTCTCAACAATGAAGGTTTAAAGATGTAGAACAAGAAGGATTACCTTGTGTGCCATGAAATTGGAAGAAATTTGGACTTAGAGACACAGGAGGACCGATTTTCGTGGATGGGTAGAGGGTTTCGCGACACTAGGGTTTGAGTGGAGAGAGCGAAAAAGCCAAAAATCGATTTTTAAAAAGTGGGGTCTGTTTGGTGCTCGCAGCGCGAGGTGGGTGTTGCTGAAGTGGGTGCAGATCGGTGCGTTTCGCGGCGCGACGAATGCTCTCACGACACAAAAGAAACCCTATTTTCAATCAATGCTCTCGCGACGAGAGCCAAAGCCTTTGTGGCGCGAACCAAGGCTTTCGCGTTCGCGAAAGGTCTCCTGTTTTG
The DNA here is from genome assembly GCA_001633085.1 of Carthamus tinctorius. NCBI lineage: Eukaryota > Viridiplantae > Streptophyta > Magnoliopsida > Asterales > Asteraceae > Carthamus > Carthamus tinctorius. The sequence continues at coordinate 3,229 of LUCG01080338.1, read as the reverse complement.
ACCCTAATGTCACCCTAACAAGCTCGCAGCGCGAACACAGGGGCTCGCGGCACAAAGAGCCTCTTTTTCGATGGTTCGGGGATTTTTCAATTGATCTGATTTGGCTAAGTATCTAAATACTACTGACTCATCCTAGACTCTGAAAATAAAAGAAAAACTTGAAAATTTGGTTTTTCACGGGTTGCATCCGGAAAAGCGCTTGTTTTTGTCGGAGTCTCGAGCCTAACTCTGAATTTAGTCATTTTTTTACACAAAACACCCTACACTCGGAAGCAAGTGCAGGTGATAGTATTGGTATGTACCTAGGCTTTTTGTCTTACCTTTGCACAGATTTCCAGGTGAAGAGTCGTATCGTTCACTACTCAGGTCCTTACATTGTTTCTTTGCGGAAAGACAACCAAACCGTAGTCCGATTTGAGAGCGTGAATATCCTGGACCCAGATCTTTTAAATTACTCATCAGCTGTCGTGGCTCCCCCTTGAGTTGTTCTTGACAACTGGTTTCCCAAACAAGATCTACTATCTCTGGTATCTTGTGTTCAGGCATCAATCCTTCGAGTCCTCCGACGATGTTTTCATTTGTTGAAAGCTGCAAGTTTGGCACTTCATCTTTTGGAGCTCTCGGTTGGGCATCTTCTTGCAAGAAACGCTTGAGGTCGTCCCAGATCCAATCATCTGCTTTAATATCCATCGTCACATCCATCCATGGATATGATTTACCCTGAAAATGAAGTATTGTTAGAATCGTTGGGCTTAGCGGATACAACACTTACCTTTGGTTCATTAGGGAGTTGATCATCTGGCTTTGTCATAATGATTTCAGCCGACCCATCAACTCCGTTTACCAGTTGTAAAAATGGTTCTTGTTGGTTGAACGTTGATGACGTGTTGGTCGGGGCCGTGTACTCAATATCGTCTTTCATCAAAATTCCGAGACCATAAACATCCTCATCCTTTGGTTCCTTATGACGCTGATTGGTAGATCGTGTTGCTTCAACTAACTCCATTTGCTTTTTTAATTCCTCCATTCTTCGTTGAAGTGAATTTGACTCTTGCATCATTTGAGGCTCCTTCTAAGAGTAATTAATTTCTATTTGAGTTTTCAAGAACCTCGTCATCAGTTCCTCCAACGCATGATTCGGTTTAGCTTGCTGGTGGATGACAGAATATCTTTGTCTTTGCTCAACGATTCGCTGGTACCCTTCAGTTAGGTACATCGGTATATGATCGTCGGGGCTCTCCTCTGGTAACCATTCTGTTCTTCTTTGGTAACCTTCAAACAGGTTCATCTGTATGTGTCTGTCAGCCATAACTGCAAAAGAAACTCACGAAGAATACCCAGAGTAGCAAAAAAATAAAAATAAAAATAAAAATAACTAAACTGAAAAACAATTAACTTAACTCAGAATAAATTCTCAATCAAGGATCGATTAGTCAACTAGGCTTTAATAATCAACTAAGCAACCGTTCCTCGGCAACGGCGCCAAAACTTGATGTGGTAAATTATATATATAAAAATACCATTCAATTTAAACCCTTTTTATTACTCTACTAAACAACCACAAAAAGGCAAGTATGACCTGATCGGTAATAGTATAGTATAGATAAGTCTACGTATCGTTCTTACCACTGGGAACGGTTAAGCTAGATGACTTGTTAAAGCTTTTGTAGACTAATCTGAACAAGGTCGCCTTTAGAAAAGAGTGTTATTTAATAAAATACTGATAAACAACAAAACTGCCAAGAAGATGAAAACTGATAAACAGACACAACTCAGAGATAACTGCATTCATTATGAATCAGAATTAAGAATCACTTTATAATGTTTGACTTCAAGCGATTTAAACAAGTTACATCAAAATTCCCTAAGAATCATTCACATGAAATCGTCCAGGTTATTTAGCCAATTTAACCGGTGTACTATCATGGTTCTTCAGTCTGAGGGGCATACGATCCTCAGAGACTGGATTTAACCCTATTCATGACTAGATTATCGGACCCTACTCTCCAATCTTCTTAAACTTAAGAGATTGTCTACCAGGTCACCCAAGTGAAAGGCAGAGGAGGTTGATTAACCAAACAAAGTCTACCTAACAAGTAGATACACCCAACCAACGATTTCAAATAGCGAAAGATAAAACCATGAAAAGCAATTGAACTAAAACAATTAATATCTAGACATTTATCATAAATATAAATCAAACCATACAAAGTTCTTCAATCCATAATGTCAAGCAAGAGAAACTAGTACATAGACATACTAGTCATAGAATCTAAATCAACACAAACCATAGACCAGTAGACTTGATGTAGAATCCTCTCAAATCATCTCCTCATGTGTTGTCTTCTCAAGCTTTCTCTTCTTGGTTGGAAATCCTAATCGGCTCCCATGGCTTCTAACCTAACATTCTCCCTAAAAATGAATTAATAGTGATATATGGAATAAAAGGCTGAATGATGTATTTATAATAAAATTGGGTAGCGACAACTTCGCAGCGCGAGGCATAGGCTCGCGACGCGAGCTAGGCAGATAAGGCAGCTACGGATTTTTAATGATTCTTCCTTCCTTATCTGATCCAGGCCTTTCTTTGGGGCTAAGAAAGCTGTCTTGGAGGGCAAGTTTGCCCTCTATCAAATTCCCACACTTAAACTTTGCTTGCCCTCAAAACAAATATCCAGGAAAAATAAGAAAGATAGAGACAAAATTATTTCGCCATCTACAATCATGCATGAGAGAGTTAGGAAAGTTGCAAGAAATCAGACATCATTCAGACACATATCAAAACCTTACAAGTTATCAAAGCCATGTTTTACCTCTACCCTCACTAGTAATTGTGTATATAATCTCTCAAGGGGTAATATGTTATACAGTCATCACTCTAGTACTCAACCTTTTACCAAATGCATAAAGTTATTGTAACACCTCAAAACCTTTTGTAACACCTCAAACCAAGTTAACATAAATTTAACGAGAAAGTAACCAAAATGCGGAAGCTTAGTTTTTATAAATATCATTTGTGACAAAATAACCAAACATGGTTCAAGAATGAAATAACTTCAGTTTACAATCCCAACCAAGAAACAATCTGTCTTAATTTAAATAACTATAAATCACCAGTTCAAAATCATTTCAAAAATAGCTGAACTAATTCTCTGATCCGAGCCATCATGCTTGAGCCTTCCCTTTATCAACCGAGGTAGTACCTGCAGCTAACCACATGAACCACAAC
>LUCG01080329.1:0-10984 GCA_001633085.1 Carthamus tinctorius | reverse complement strand
ATGGATTTGGTCCCTATGGTTTACATTCTATTGCACTATTGGTCCCCAAACCCTAACTCCATGCGAAATCAATTTGTTAAACATAAGGACCAATAGTGCAATGNGTAAACCATTGAGACCATTTCCATAATTATTTTAAATTAAGGACCAATAGTGCAATTATGTGTAAACCACATGGACCAAATATGTAATTTACTCTAAAAAGAAATACAAAAATTCAACGTAAAACACCTAAACCGGTTTTGGGCCCGGCCCAAACCGGTCATGGATCAACGGTTCAGGTGATATTACTCGCAGCCCGGCTCGAACCGAACCGGTTCAGAGCCAAACTGGTTCAAAGCTTTAATGTAGCAACCCGGTTCAGCACCCGGCCCGGCCCGAGTCCGAAATTTGGCCATCACTATTTGTATACAATTGTAAAATATAAAAATGAAATAAAAAAACAGAATTCTAAATCGAGCGCCATAACAGGCATTTCAAAAATTTTAACTATAAAAGTGACGGATGGTCGCACGCACAGAATACTCACAAACATTCACGAACAACACGTGTTCGTTTCTCATTCGTCCTTCACCAATACATACGTGAACAACCTGTACCCGTAGCTTCCACACTCAAAAACTAGAACCACCATCGGTCCGATTCAAAAGAAAAACCCGAAAATTCTGAAATCGGGTTTCAAGATATCGGTAATGGAGAAGAGGCTTCGCTCGTCACTGAAGTCATCGGCCGACGAGTTCCTCTCGTCGGCGGCCAAATTAGGGTTCCGATCTGTAAAGCCGTCGTTAAAGACACTGATTCATTCTCTCAAACCTTCATCCGATGTCGTTTCTTCGCTCCCTATTTCCCTCCACAGTTACGTTTCTAATTCCATCGCTAGGTTTAAAGACCTATCGGAATCCGGTACCGCCGGCGGCTGCGCGGCCTCCTCCGCCGCGAATTCGCCGTCGACGCCGCCGACGAAGCGTGTTCGTAGATCCTCACGGCGGCCGGAAAGTGGAAAAGAGGAGGAAAACGACGCCGTTTCAGGTACAGTTGATCAACAGATTAATGTTAGTGAAAACCTTCAGATTTATGCTTACGTAGCTCATTTATGTGTTACGCACCCTGGAAATGTGTTCTCTGCGTCGGATTTGTTACCGGCGGTTCAGGAATTGCATGATAATTTGGTTGTTTTGGAACTGGAACCGAACTTACTGTCGGATATCGCGAATTTATGCGAGGAGTGGTGGAGGAGAGAGTTGCCAGGTAGGGAAGGTTTGATTACGCAGTCGTTACCGTTCCTATTGTCGAAATCGTTGACTCTGAAGAAGAAGGTGGATGTTCATAAGGTAAATGCTCTTCGTGATGCATTCACGTTGTTTGATTTTGAGGATGAGAGTATAGAGGACTTGAAGTTATTGCTCATCAGGTGTTTGATATCTCCGCTGTATTTGAAAATGGACGAAGGGCGTAGGTTTTTAGCGTTTATATTTGGGTTATCTAGACAGCTTGTGAAGGAATCGTTGGCGATGATTCGGTCTCAGATACCTTTTGGGCGGAAGTCGATGCTGGAGGCATATGCGGACATTGTTTTTCGTGCTTGGAAGGCTGCGGAAGGGGAGTCGAGGGAGGAGATTGAGAATGAGTTTCTGCAAGTGTTAGTTGATAGCTCGATTCATGCTAGTAATGGTGCTTTTGCCGCTTCTATAAGGAGGATCTTAGGAGGTTTTATCAGCCAGCGAACTATTGATGGTGTGGAGAAGCTCATTTTCAATCTTGCAGAGCCTGTTATCTTCCGATCATTGCAGGTGGTTGTTTCTTCTTCACTTTTGTGCAAATCTTTTTGATGGTTGCCTTTAAGTTGTTGTGGGTTGAGAATGTTGGCATGCTAGTAATTGCAGGAAACCCTGTCAATATGAAACTATTTGTGATTGTTTGAACAACTATGTAATCCACAAATGGTGGCTGTTCATGAGATTTGACTAACTTCTCAAACACTAGGTGCCTTAATTATATAACATAGTCTTTTACATATTTCCGTTGGGTAGATAGTTACTTATCCTTTCACAAGCACTTAAGCTCCAAACAAACAACTAGTTTAATAACCCAACAACAATATGGAATAAAGAATCTCAAGTGGCAGGTGTGTCTAACAAATGCCAAACAATAGACAGTAACCAACTACAAGAACAATGCAATAAAGATCTACTAGCAATAAAGTAAGGACACAAAGATATAACATGAGAAATCGTGTGTGCATTAGATTCAGCTTGTATATGAAATTGTCCGGAAGTTGTGCTGATTACACAGAGAGTCGTGTGACTTAGCTTACCTACGTCAGAATGACAGGTCACACTAGTTCTCTGTTACGTATGTGTTTGCGAATTTGTATAGCCAATTTCATATGAAGTAGGTTGTGTCTGTTTGAAGGGAAGGGTCTGAACTTTCTTTCTAGAGTTAACAATGCTATAATAATCGTGAAAATTTCTCCATCGAAAAATATTTTACGAGAGAAACAATAAGGAATTTCAAGTTCGAATTTAAGAAATGGCGTTTGATTGCTCGCTTCATGAGAAAGTACAAGTATGGAAGCCATATCATTCCTTGGTATTTAGGATGGAGTTATGACACTGCTGAGAAGGCGCTGAAATACAGTGTTTGTTGCTTTGCATTATAGCTTTATGTTCATGAGTTATATAATTGGATTAATCTGATGAAGATATGATGTTTGCTACTGTTTCTATGGCAGGCTGCTAACTCAAATGTTCGTCAAAATGCTCTGCACTTACTGATAGACGTGTTCCCTCTTGAAGATCCTGATGCCACAAGGGACATTAAAGATACGTTGCTTCATAAACAGTTTTTCTTACTTGAGAAACTACTAATGGATGTATGTCCGGATATAAGAGCTGTGGCAGTCGAAGGTTCTTGTCGCATTCTTCATATGTTTTGGGAGATAATTCCTTCTTCAACCATCACTAAACTAATCACCAAGATATTAGATGATATGGCCCATGATGCGTGCAACATGGTCAGGCTTTCAACAGTAAACGGTATCATCTATTTGCTCGGTAACCCTCACTCCCACGAAATTCTCAAAGTGACACTCCCAAGGTTAGGACATTTGATCATGGATCCAACCCTTTCAATACGCAGTGCCACTGTAGATCTCCTTCTTCTTTTAAAGGGTATTCACAATTTTCAGTTTCACAAGGTACAAATTCTTTAAATTGTAAATATTAATAGAACGGCTATTGCAATACTCACACCTCTTTGATCGTTTATGGAACTTACTTATCTATATTCTACAGGTGGTGCATCTAGATGTTCTGTTATCAACACTTGCAAATGATCAAGCAGTTGTAGGGCAAAAAATCACTAAGCTTCTCCTACCTTCTTATTTTCCCACAACGGTAACTCCAGAAGAAGCATGTCAACGCTGTGTGACACTTATAAAAAGATCCCCGCTTGCTGGCGCAAGGTTTTGTGAATTTGCTTTGAGTGAAGGAGCATCTTCGCAGTTGCTCCATAAACTTTTCAAAGTTCTCATAAGTTTGGTCCTCTCACAACCCACCAATATGGGTGCAGATCAGATTGATGGCATACTTAAGGCTGCTGCTAACATTTGCGACAATCTGGCTAGTGAAGACATATATAAAGCTTCCCTTAAGGATGAGTTGACCGCTAAAAAGCTTTTGCGTTTGTTTGCTGCTGCAAATACTGATCGTGCTCAAGCATCTGTGTGCAGCATTGTCTCAACTTTCATTCCTGATGCTGCTAATGTTCTTCGCCAACAATGCATGGCACTAGTCACAAGATGTACCGATTTATCTGATAATAAGGAAAGACAAGCACAAGTGAGATTGGTTCATAAAATGACGTTGTCCTGTGGTTGGATCGAAAATATGCTTGAAGCTTTTACAAGGCTTTTGGTAAAAACCGCCGATGGATGTGTTAGCAAATATGGCACCGAAGGAACAGAACATAACTCTCCATCAGGAAAGAAGAGAAAAGTTAAACACGGTACTAAAGTTTCAGTAAAATGTAAGCGTACCAGTGGGAAGAAGTGTTCTGATACCGCTAAAAGTAGCTTTTATGAGGATTACACGGTTTCTGTTGGTATAGCTTGGCAATTGAAGGATTTGCTCTCATACAACAACGCTCGGAAAATGGTGTTAGGTTCTAGAAGCATTGAATCTGTATACCATGCGTTAAAGGTCATCTCCGAGTTCAGCATTATGGAGTGCCTGCAGTGTGATTACGTTAACACTGCTCCTGTGTTGGCATATACGTCTCTTAGTCTTCACATGTCTGTTGAGAATATGAAATTAAATGATAGCGATAATCATGGTTCAAAGGTCACGGATTGTGCTGGTTCAACAAGCTTAGCTTCTGAGGTAAGTAGTCACTTATGCAAACCCTCAAAACACATCATTTTTACAAATGATTCTTTTAAATGCCTCACAAAAGATTAATAATTATAATCTATTTGTGTGATTCTAATATCGTTTGAGGGTACTAAATATGGAATCTTATCCTTTCTCTTCTTTTGACTTCCATTCATTTATCTGGTTATATGACTTATCTTGTATACTAATCATAAGACAACTAATCTATTTGCTTTATACATGGTACAATGTATATGGTTGGATTTTACATGGTTTATTTAACTTTATCCTATGGGATATTTGAATGCGTCATATTCGTTCTCTACTATTTTCTTGTTAAAAACCGAGACATTTTGTTGGTATGTCTTTCTGTTTGTTTTAGGCAATGTAGTGTTACTTGCTTCTAATTATTCCACCTTTCTTATTCTTTGGTTGCAGCAAACTTTGTTGGAGGGGACAATTGAGCATCTAGTTCAGTGTACAGATAAGGTGTATAAGTCAAGTGCTCGTAGAATGAAGCACAGTGAACCGTATCAGGATGTCTCTAATCATGAGGATAACGGTAAATATTCCTAGTGTCTACCCATAATTTATAGTAGTATTATTGTTCTAGCATCTTTATCCAGCTGCATTGTTCATTGCTTTTCTCTTTCCAGCCATATTGTGTTTGTTGATGTAGAGATGAGTGTTGAGCGATAGAGATATGGATAGAAATGTGTGTTTGTGTCTATATATAGAGAGAAAGAGGGAGGATCAAACAAGAACAATACCTATTAAAAAGAACACGAGAACCAACTGTATCATATATGATTCATGTACTAAATCATATATGATTCATGTGACTTTGCAAGTCGTATCCAAAGTTGCCCACGTGGCTTTTTTCGAAAGTTAATACAAAATCATATGTGAATTTGTTGGTTCTCATGTTCTTTTAAATAGGTATTTGTCCGTTTGAACCCGACTCTCGCTGTCTATATAAGTATATATATATATGTGTGTGTGTGTGTGTATGTATAGCTTTTGTTGCTAATCATGCTGGCTTCATGATTGTTTGATGAGGTAGTTAAGACTTGAAATGTTTATATATCAAGTTTGAAGTCTGCTGTTCTTTTAGGATGCCTTGGTACACTGGAAGTTGAGAACGGCTGGCACAATATCTGATTGGGTCTGCAATGGACTGAGCAGGACAAAACTGCATATTTTTCCCATCAAAATACGCGGAACAAAAATTTGAGAGCTAAGGCAAAGCTCAATAAATTACTAAAACCACTGATGTCAAATTACTAAAACTACCCAAATTAAAGTAAAACCCTAAAACCTTCCTCAATTCTTTCACCCGCCTATCTCAATCTCACCCTTCTAGTCCGGTCCAATCCAACCCTGTCTAGTTTCTTTATTCCGTCTGCATACTGAACGCTCCCTTAAGTCTGATTTCATATGTTTGGTAGATTTAACCTTCCACAAACTCTGCATTTCTTTGTAGAAGCTTGTAGTTTTTTCATTTTTACACACGGGAAATTCAAGAAATCTTGAAATATATATGTTCCATGATACGGATATCGTTCGTGTCTTTCTACTTGCACACCTCTTTTGAACCTACGGTAAATAATTTTTCTTCATGTGACATCATGTAGGATCACCATTTCCGGAACAAAAGAGGATATCTAACCTCATTAAGCTGTCAACATCGATTCTCAAGTTCATTACCGATTCAAGCATAGTGGATGGCGCCACCGAGCACCAAGAAAGATGTTTGAGCTTTACACAGCAATACGTAGAGTTTATAGTACTCAGCTTACGACAACATTCACACGGCCAGCTCGAGTTTAGCGAAGAAGACTTGAAAGAAACGTTTTTGTGTCTCAAGAGCTCGTTCACCTACGCAGCCAAGCTTCTAAATCTTGTCCTCACGAGTTCCTTGGAAGCTTCTGCACCTTCGATCGAAGTCCATAACCTTGCTAACGATCTGTTTGATCTCGTCATCTCGGTCGAAGAACATCTGGGATCTCGTTACGGGTCGCTTCTGTTTTCGTCTGTAAAACAATGGCTCCCGGATTTGATCCTTGCGTTAGGCTCCTTGCAAATACGGCAACCGTCATCATCGAGTGCGTTTACCGAAAGTAAGTTTGGTTTTCCTTCATGGATCTCAATCGTGGCTAAGATCGAGGTTTTCGACAGCCACGAGGATGATTCTGAAGATGAGAAGGTTGTTTTGTCGTCGAAGTTTTCTACGTTTAGAAAACTCGTGGAAGCTATGGTTCAGCTCCTGAGAGCGAACCATAGCGTACTGGATGCGGTTGGAGAGTTCCTGTTGGCGGGTTCGGTGGTCGGTCTGAACAAGAAAGACGTTGAGTTATTATACGGGATCCTACGTTTTGTGTGCACAAAGCTGGTGAAGCACGAAAATGGTGAGTGGATGGGCATGAAATTGATGTTGGAGTCTCTCGGACGATTATACCCTCAGATGGAGAGGACGGTTGAGGGGGTTAGAGACGGACACGAAAAAGAGCGGTTGGAAAAAGCAGTAGCGTTGGTTGAACCGATTTGGAGATGTTATGGCGATAAAACGTCCGAGGACCCGATGGAAACCGGTTTTGGTGATTCTTGATGTGTAAATTGCTTTCTTATGATTACAGATGAATCTTGGGTGGAATATACCATGTATGTTTGGTTTAATGTAGCCAATCATGTAGGAAAGGCAAAAACCCGAAACCGAACGAGGTTCACGGTTAGGTTTTCGTTTGGGGTCGTGGTTCGGTCGCAACGAACTAGTTCAAACAACCAACTTGGTTGCATTTGACCGTATGTAGTTTTGATTGAAAGAGCTTACGACCTTTAAGTGTACGATAAATAGCCTTATTCATAAACTTTTTATTGAAGAGCTTCCGACTTTTAAGTGCAAGATAACTGGTGGTTACCCCTTCGCTAATTATTCCCAACATGAAAAACATAAAAATGAAAGTGTTTTCATCTTCAATTCGACACTAAGACATTATAAAAAGATGGTAAAAAATTTACCTCTATAAGTATATATTAATATAATATTAAGGTTTTGNTTATTATTATTATTATTATTATTATTATTATTATTGTTATAATATCAAAAAACGGTAATCAATATTCTATTTTTAGTGTTCAGAAGTTGATTTTTTAGTGTTTAATAGACCCATATTTTTAGTATTTGGATTAAAGATGATAACCGGGAAAGTGAACCCTTAATCCTCTAATAAATTCCCTGATTAAAAAATAAGTTTCAATCAATTTAATACACCTCAATGTAGAAAGTCTAAGAAAGATCCAATCAATCAGCAAAATGTTACACATTTATTGGAGCTAAATAAATCAAGCTTTACAAAATATATTTCATTCAAATCAAACAATCACTTCCCAGAAGTAGCAAAATGAACTATACAACCACCATAGATTCATAAACAAAACAAAACAAATGCACATCTACTTGATTTCAAAACCCCACGACGAAGAACGGAAATAAAATCTGAGATCTCACAAAAATATCCATACGTTTCGTGATAAGCAAGATCCCAGGTTTTAATTCCGTTTCTTCGAGTGGTTTTCTGATTGAATTTAATGAAAATGCCCATCACAATAATGTTATAAACAAACTTGGATGGCGAAAAGCTAGATCTACTGGCTTCCTAATAAGTCAAGAAGATATCATCATATCTTCGTGTTACCTCCAACGGGAATCTTCTTAAGAAACACGGCAATCGGCATGCTTAAAAATCCGGTGAAAATGCTGAATAACCATTGTGTTGGTGTTAGTGGTGATGTGTTTGCGAACGTACCCAAATACTCGATTATTATCACTTGGAAAATGACGGTTGCGGCGATAACGCTTACAAACACCTTGTTCTTCAATATGCCATCTAAAACGTCTTCTTTCTCCATTTCCCTAGAGTTAACCTCGTTAAAGAGCTGCACGGTTTATAAGATGATTATTAGTCCATGAGCGGAATAGCGTTCAATATCATTTCTTTGCAAAAGTTCACCAATAGTTTTTTTTTTTTTCCTGGGAGGGCGTCTCAGGCTAATCTTTGCAAATTATGACTTTAAGAAATCAGCCCCGATAAACTCGGTGGGCATAATTGTTGCATACGTCTGTAATTGAACCCTGGGCACACCGGATATTCCACCACATCCCCCAGGGCCTAAACCACTATGCCACAACCCTTGTGGTTACCAACAGTTCGTTTGTGAAGAAAAGCCAATCATAACAATTTGAAAAGTTACCCCCATGTTTGCCAACAACATAAACTAGCTTATCGAAAAACTACTTCATATAGCGTTTCAATAAGCTTAATGGGATTTATTCTACCAATTGTGCCCCTTATATTTTTTCAACAGGTACCTTTAGGCTATTTTACCTTGTCATCTAGCTTATAAGTTTTACCAAACACGATTGGCTTATTACCTAGTTTTTTGACAACCACAAACGAGCTTTTTATAAAACTACTTCAAATAGGCCTTTCAATAAGCTCAATGGGATTTTTTCTACCAATTATGCCCCATGTATGTTTTGGCCATTTTGCCTTATCATCTAGCTTATCAGTTTTAACAAATGTGATTGGTTTATCAGTCAACAGTTAGTTTGTCTAAATTTTTTGAAAAGGATGAACAAGTTACCTGACAGAAGACGAAGGAATTGAAAATGAGTGTGTTAAGGATCAGATCTGAGTCATCTCCCTCAAGGCCGAAAAACGATTTTCCTTTCGACTGAAGCAGCCATATGACTGCGAATTGGTACACAGCCTGCCCGAAGATGTTCCTCCACATGACATTCGTTATAAAGTTTCCCTTCCTGCCCACCGGAGCTCTCTTCATTAGTTCGTCATTTGGCGGCTCGGTTGCAAGTGCCAGTGCTCCCAACGTATCCATGATCATGTTCACCCACAAAAGTTGAACCGCCGTGAGTGGAGCGCTCCCTGAAGCAACAGTAAAGAACGATTAAATATATACACATACACATCCATGAATTTTGTTGAAATTGGTAGCTTTTAAGGGTGCGTTTGGTACGTAGATGGAACTGGGCGAGTGTGAGGCATGCATGTGAAAGAATCGTGGAACGTTTTATAGTTTCAATATGACATGAATAGTATAATAATTTAGAACATCTCCAACAACTATGTTAAAATAGAGATTTTAAAGATTTTTGGTAAATTTTTGGTTTAACACCAATGCTATAGTGTATGTTAAAAGAGAACAAAGAAGACGATGATGGTATAAATCTCTAACTTTGGAGAAATGTTAAAACTCTATATGTAAGAGAGAGATTTCTCACCAAGAGAAGACCTTGAAGTAATGTTTAAAAGAAATAATATTTTATTAAATGTATTGGATATTTTAATAATATAGTTAATGATAGAATTGCTAAAATAGATTTGCTGTTGGAGTTTGATGTAATTTTCTTTTAGAGGTTTTAACTTTTGATACTTTAGTTTTTAGTAAAATTATAGCATAGCTGTAGGAGATTCCCTTACCAAACTTGTCCAATCTCCTTGGTTTTTGCTCCACCTATTTTGGTGGGGTATAAAAAATGCATTTTTGACCAACTCAGTGTTAGTCTGGTCCTAGTCTACTTGTCAGATCAAACGTCGGACAACAAGTTTTGGTTCGTCTTGTTTTATATTGTCCCACCACGTACCAAACACACTTTCCAAAGAACCGGATGATTGATGTACGAAACAAGAATGTAATACCTGTTAAACATGCTGAAGTGAAGTTCACTATTAAAGCGACAATGTTGACGGTCAGCTGAAACTGTACAAACTTTTGAATGTTAACATAGACAGATCGACCCCATTTGGCTACGGTCACAATTGTCGAGAAATTGTCATCCAAAATGATAACGTCCGCACTCTCTTTTGCAACCTGAAATTTAAGATCGCAATGCATCAGAGTTTTGATCAGTATCTGTAACAACCCGTCCCACATGGACTAATTTTTTTTTTTAGGTTCATGAGCTTCTGGTAAGCTTGAAGACGTGTTTATTTATTGCTCACCTCCGTTCCAGCAATGCCCATGGCAAGGCCGATGTCGGCTTCATGAAGGGCGGGGGCGTCATTTGTTCCATCTCCGGTAACCGCTACAACCTCACCGAATGTGGTTCGCAAGTGTTTCACCAACGTATGCTTATCTAGAGGCGAAGATCGAGCCATAACCTGCACGAAGTTTAAAAAAAGTTTTGATTTTTACGAACCTGTTATCGAGTAGCTTAAATAGCAAGCATACACACATACAAAAGACTATACGAACCTGAATCTTGGGGATTAAAACAAGCAATTCCTCAAGACTTTTCTCGCGGAAATCGGGACCCTCGATTGCGATTCCGTCATCTGTAAGTATCCCGCATTCCCTGGCAATGGCTTTCGCGGTATTTATGTTGTCACCAGTAACCATACGAACGGTTATGCCGGCTGACCGACAAAGAGCCACTGATTCTTTGACACCTGGACGGACAGGATCTTTGATACCCACAATCCCGATACATGTATACCCGGAAGACGGTATCGGAGTTTCCGCCGATACACCCGCTTCGAGGTCGATATACGCGAGGCATAGCGTGCGAAGCGCTTCGCCGGCAAATTGATCGATCG
>LUCG01080298.1:0-14146 GCA_001633085.1 Carthamus tinctorius | reverse complement strand
CCCCTTCTACAATACAATTAATATAAACTTACCTTATTGGCCATCCCATAGGGACCAACAATACCTATTTTGGTAGTCTCGACAAGTATAAAAAAAGTATATTGGTGACAAGCTCTACCAAAGTATTGTGTCGGTATCATCACAAAACGAAAAGATAGCTAGAATATGATGCTATTTAGGCTCAATCTCTCGAATAATGAATAGGGATAATATGATACTCAGTCATGCATGAATCGAGAATCAAAAAGTTAAGAAAATATCGTCATTATGCTTCAAACCTATTCAACTTAAATAAATCTAATTAGCGCATAAAATACTAGATTTTTAAAAAATTTGCTTGTTTTTCAAATACCTCTAATTAAACAATTATGCTCAAGAATAAACAAAATTTAAATCAACTTAACCCGTTCCAACACTTAGAATTTTGCATTGTTCCCAATGCAATAACAATTATGCATGTATGGAAAATAAAGATAAAAGAAAGGATACACCCTGGGTTAAGTGATTTCTGATCCGTAGACGATGACTCGAAAAGAAACGAATTTTGAAAGACGAACAACGAAAAGCTGCCGGAAATCTAAACAAAATAAAACAACCTATAAACTGAAATTAGAAACCTAATGTCTTAAACATACTAAACTTAAACAAACAAAATAACCAAAAAAAATTATTTCACACCACATACAAAGCAAAGTAAATTGTTTATTACAACCATATTGAATCAAGAGAGAAATAATCAATGAGGACCAAAGAAGTTCTGGTTCTGCCATGCCTCAAAATTGTCATAACCCAACGGGTTTGGTTCATGGGTGGGCCACACACCAGGTTGAGTGTAGGGAGGTACTAGATGAAACTGCGGTGTAACTTGCTGCTAGAACTGGTTCAATGACCGATTCTGCCAGTCCAATTGTCGTTGGATTTGAACCTCCCAAAACTCGGACCTGTGGTTGTGGTCCACCTGATGGATTGAGAAATCGTGAAACTGGGTTGACAAGTTTTGAAACGCCGCATACCGGTCCCGATGTGGCGGTGGTTGGTGTGATCCCGATCCTCCTTCTTCCTCCTTATACTGCTCTTCCTTATCTTCATCGCTCTCCAACATTTTTCTATTCCAAATAAATGGATCCCTACCAGCTCGGGTATCCCTTATGATCGCTTTTATCCCCTTTAACTGGTCTGTACTGATGAGACCCATCTCTCCAATGGGTGTTAAAGAATCCACCACTCTCCGAATCAAAATCCCATGGGTTCGTGCAAGACGGGATATGTACTGACCGACCATAAGTCCACTTGTGGGTCTAAAACCTTTTTACCTCGGAGAAAAGCTTGGCAATGACAAAAGAGATGTTGGTGTACCTACCCTCGTTGACTAGCTCGTAGACGAGCCAAAGATCAGATTCGCTCACCTTATCGTGACTAGAGTGCCATTGTGTTGGATTTCTTAAACTCCCCTCTCCCTAGTTCTTGCCAAATCTCTCTCATGTTGGTCTCACCGTTTGGTCCATACTTACACATGGTCATATAGTTGTCGAAAAGTGGGTGCAAAGTCTGGGGTCTCATGTATAGTCCCAAGGTAGTTTCTAGGTTGACTAATGATTGGGTGAACCATTTGCAGCCAAGCCTATAATTCATGCAATTGACCCTTACACTCCATCTTGTCTCGGTCTCATTGAAGCTGAAGGTGGCAATGAACTTCATGACGAGTTTACTACAGATCGACTCTCTCATATTCGGCGATCCCATGTCGAATATGTGAACAGGGTCCTCCTATTTATGTCCTGCAACTCTCGATGGATATATTTAATAAATATTTTGGAAATAGATTCCAGAAAGCATAATTTTAAAAAAAATTAACCCGGGTCTGTGGAAAAAAAGATCCCGGGTGATGAGGAGGAGAGAGAATTCCCGGGTATAAAGACCCGATAAATGAGGTTCCCGAGTGGAACAGTAGCCAAGGCTCATGTTTAACACAATTCCCTTAAACAAATTTTTTTCGTTTGTTCCCAGGGTAAAAAATTTTGAAACTGGGTAAAAAAGAAAATTGGCAAACACCAAGTTGCGCGGGCTTAAGATTTCGAAGTTCCATTTGTGTCTGCAGGTCGCGCCCACATACAAGTTCGACGATTTTGGCCAATGAAATCCATAATCGACACCCCCGTGCACGGGTAGGTATTGGAGTAAAACCATGCATCGAAGCTTGTAGGCTTCTTGCCACTCATGGTTATAAAATACTTTCTACTTTATTTTTCCTCCTATGTAGGACAAATTCCATACCCACTTAGTTTTCCCAAATTTTCATTCCAAGTACTTATCTTTGAGTATCAATATCTCATTTACACATGTTCCGTTTTGGACACATAATATACGAATTCGAAGCTCTCATTAATAGAACATAAACCCACTAAGGATTAATTATATATAACATATATACATATAATTAAATGTGTCCAAAGTTTAGTAAAAACCATTATTTTTACGAAAATTTCCAACAATAACCCCGTGAAACAAATTCACGGTATTCCATTTCTTTTTCGTCCATCACAATCTCACACCCAACACACATGTTGTGTAGGTTAATCCTTGAGTAAATTACATATTTGGTCCATGTGGTTTACACTATATTGCACTATTGGTCCTTATTTTAAAATAATTATGGAAAAGGTCCATGTGGTTTACATTATATTGCATTATTGGTCCCTGTGGTTTACACTATATTGCACTATTGGTCCCTGTGGTTTACACTATATTTCACTATTGGTCCCTATGCTTAACAGATTGATTTCACATGGAGTTAGGGTAGGGACCAATAGTGCAATATAATGTAAACCACAGGGACCTTTTCCATAATTATTTCAAAATAAGGATCAACAATGCAATATAATGTAAACTATAGGGACTAAATATGTAATTTACACTTAATCTTTTATAGACCCCTTATGCATTCCAAATAATGTGTGACCATCAATTCATAAAATCTCTCTTAACGCACTCCATATAGAAATAATGCAAGTTCAACAACCGAAATAATCCGATTTAATACCATTTCAATCAAATATGAAACTGTTTTACAAAGGCTTTCATTTTCAAAAAGTGTGTAAAGCAACTAACTTGAGCCCTGCCTTACATTAAAGCAATCTCAAAGCAACGTAACAATCATTTAACATGGAAAATATAGAAAAACATGAGTATCGGAACACGATAAGGTTTTCCTACTCTAACCCTTCTAATAATGATCTAATTACTATCGATCCTCTAAAAAACCGTAGATTCAACTAGTACCCTAGGATTTCCATCTAATTACAATTTACCAACCACATTATTACAAAGAAAGCTATGAATAACATTTTTTGGAGTTTCAAAGCCATTCTAAAAGTGCCAACACATAACCCACTTAGATTCATATATACACTTTCTTAGAATCCATAACCACCTACATGGTTATCATTCTTATAAAATCCTTCAATTACCAATCTTCATTCTTACTGCACGAAATCCTCATAGCAAGCTTCAAATCAATTTATGAATGTAACTCATTAAATCCCGCAATTGCGTCTACTAGAGCTAAAATTACAATCTAAATAGTTTTACCCATTTCTACCCTTAAACTTCAACTCGATTTTAAGATTTTCAACATTTCCCTAAGATTTCAACTAAAATCTCGATCAACAAAGAACCATAGGCAAAGAATGGAAAGAGAATTTTACCTTAATAGCGGAACTCAAACAACAACTTGATCGTTCCAAGATTTATTCCCTTCAGCCTCAATCCTCCTTAAAGAGCCTTTCACCCATGCTTAAGGAAGACACGTCTGAAAAATCAATTGACGAGAAGGGAATGGGCCGTCCTAGAAACCGTATTTCTTCTGGTTTACATAAACCATCCCTTGTGGAATCAAATAAATCCATTTGAATCCTTTATCTATAAGGTAAAGACAAATTAATTGTTACTGGTTATTATAAGATATAATGTTTTTCAATTTAAGCCTTAATATTCTCGGTAATTTTAAATTTCAGAAAAAGGTTATTACATCAATGAAATCCAAAAATCTGTTCGCTATTGTTGGTACTCACCTCGGTATAGAACGAACTGGGGGTCTCGCCATTGTCCTAATGGCTAATGCATCGTGTGTGTTCATTTTGGAAACACTTGTGTGATCATGAGACAGCTAAGTAATGATCCAAAAGGAGTAACAAAAGATTGATCCAATTGAGAGAGTTACGCAAACAACTAAGAGTTGACTACCACAAACAAAAGGCTGAGGTAAAACTACCGCAGAAGGAAGTCCTTCACAATTTGTTGTGCGGTAATAGTGACTCCTTCAGGAAGAAACATGCGGTAACTTAGACTCTCGCATAGTGAGATATGCGGTAACTAGAAATTCCGTACAAAACTATGAACCTTGATCAAAAAATTGCTTGATCGGTGTAAAAACAAGCAATTTAATCTAAAACCCAAAAATAAACCTTGATCGGTGTTGCGTCATTTGTATGGGATTGAAGAACAGACTCCGAAATCGTCAAACTTTTTAGATCAGTTACTCTGTCTCTTTGCTCTCATACCAATTGTGATTCCAGAACAAGTGCGATAATCACAATATCAAACACACAATGATTGCTAGTCGAATGATTTCTATTGATGATTAACAAGGAGAGAGTTTACACATGAAAGGCTTTGAAACACAATTAGTCTAATAATTCCAGGTTAACCCTAGATTACAAGCTATATATACCATCATAGTATTTTACAAACTAAGCACAATAATTCAATACAATTTATAATAAGGCCCTAACAATTGTCATCGCCTGAGGTTGTACTCAAACTCTCTTAAAATCAATGCAAGTAGGATGGTAATCGTATGAAGGTGTACAAAAAGATGAATACTTATAAATCGTGATGATTTAGTGCTAAACTGCCGATCAAGGCATGACTTCGTAGTTTGATATCCTGTTGCTTTGTTGAAACCTTGAAGTAGTTTATTGTTATGTCATGTAAAATTGAGTTTCTATCTCTACTACATTTTAAAAAGTGCTTTTGGGTGATTTTATTTAATCATGTTGGAATATTCACAAATTTAGCATCTTAGAATTTCTTTGTGAGCTCTTTTACAAGGGTTCTTAGTAAGCAGAACATCGTCAAATGTGAAAGTATTGTTTGTAGTTGTTGCCACTTTAAGATTTTGAGAATAACTAGCATACTATTTTTTAAAATCCTAATGAATGGTAGATCGATTTTTTTTATCTTGATCTACATGCGATGTCAAACAAATTAACAAACAATATCAAGTATAAAATCAATGACAAAGATGCAATTAGTCAAATTTAAACCATTACCAGAAATTTAAATGACCACCGGAAATTAAGTAAAAACTCCAAGCTAAAAATTGAAAATTCAATCCACAATCAATTAAGCAAATAAAAATAGAGAATCACTAAGGGCCCGTTAGGTTTACGGGATTTGACTGGATTAGGAATTGAATTTTATTCTAATTCCACATTTGGTTTGAAGGAAAGTCTAAAAATGAAATCCCAAGATTTGAATGAAATTCTTCAAACAAGGAATTTCGAAACCTCATAGGGTTTGTTGGTATTACCAGATCAATTCATGTTCACACTCAAATCATTAATCAATCTCACACTATATATTTCATTCTCAAGAACAATACGTACAAAACCCTAAGTCTCTGTAAACTGAATGTTTACAATAAAGAATCCTTTCTAAAAATGAACTCACATAAAACTATTTATACCCCTAAGGGTATTTACACAACCAACCCCTCAACTTGAATACAACTTCTAATTTTTGTCCTAACATTCTCCCCCTTTGCAATCGAGTTACAAACATACAACTATTATAAAGAAAATTACAAACATAAATGATTAACATAAACTATACTCTTTTTGAATGCAGCATCAAGCAATATATGGCAACAACAGATCTTCTCAATCTATCAACAAGTAACAAACTTCTAACATTCCCCCTTCTTCTTATTTCAGCAAAACTTCAAAATGAGACCCATTGTATTTCTTTAGACAATCTCTTAATAAATCTTTCAATCAACTTCAATCTCTCTACAAATAACTTTCATAAAGCTTTGACACTACGTGTACTAAGCTTTTAATCCAGTTAGCTCCAAAATCAGTCATAATCTTCAAATTGTTACTCTCTTTCAGAAACAAACCTTTTCACAACTTCAATTTTCACTTAACCTTTATTCAGAATCTTCAAGATGTATAAGAACTTTGACAACTTGGACAACTTTTGTCTTCAAGCAATTTCTTCAATGACACCAAAAGTTGATCTTCTTCTCAACTTGATCTTTCATAGATTTGAGTCTTTCTCAACTTGCACAACATCTAATCACATTCTCTTGAACCGTGAAATCAACTATCTTCAAATGCTTTCAAGAAAGCTCTTTCTCCAAGTCTTTATCTCTCACTTTATTCATACACATTATATCTTTCTCCCCATACAAATTTAATTCAATAACTATGATCATCTCTAATTCATTCTCCTTTCAACAAATTCACAAAATCTAATCATTTCTATATCATTCTCCCATAGATGCAATAATCAAACTAAACTTCCCTTCAATATGATGTGATCATTTTTATATCTTTCTCCACCTATTTGATAAAATGCCTTTCTCATCAAATCTTCATGCATAAATGATCACCATCTCAAACAATAAGAATTCTGTCAATTCATGAAATATATTCCAAATATTTTCAAATTCATAATGAAATAAGCTCACGGTTATGTTTTATCAACATATGACAAAATTAATAATTCCTCAAAAAATAATTATCATGTTAAACGCACAAAGCATTTAAGTACAACATATGCACTTTTTAAAGAGCTTTAGTGATGTTCACTTTCCAGGACTTCCATTCAATCATCGCAGATACAAAATGTATCCCTATGAATATTTTGACAGACAAACATATTATTTGTGTGCTCATATAAGTGATAGAAATGAATAACACCAAATGTTATATAAAGGATCAACATGTGAAATAAATCCACAAATAAAAGTGTAGAAATGAAGTTCAAAGGCAGTACAACTTCCTTCTGTTTCAATATCTATGTTTTCCAAGTGAAAATTAGATAGATAATACGTTGCGCCCCCGTGCAAAATTGAAACATCATCTTTTTAAGAAGAGGATGAGTAGCTACTGGGGTAGTAAACAAGAGTCGGCATTGGGCATTTGCTTCCTTCAATGTTAGTTACATAAGAATGTAAAGCAATAGATTATCTGGTTGCCCAGCTCATAAGTGGTTGGTGCAGAGTTTTGTTTTTCTTTTAACTCTGTTCTCACACCCTCTTTCTTTTTATAATCAATTCTCACTTCTAACCAAACTCTCATTTCCATTTACCTCTCAGCATATTGAGGTTGTTCAACCGTTTCAACTTCCTCCCTAATATCTATTTTTCATATTAATCTCACTTCTCACTCTCAGAGATTACTTCTTGGGTAGGACGACTGGCTCTGCCAGTCCATAGAAGTGTGTATGTATGTATATATATATATCACAATCCCAAAGATGATTTCCTAAACACTTTATAATATGTGCATGAAGTACATGTGTTTGTACATGAATAAGCCTTTATTCAATATCAAAAAAGATGTTATTCAAATCTCCAGAGAGTGAAAATCAAATCAGATATGTGCAATATGAATCATTTAGCACTGAAGATTAATCATCAAAAGCTTAAGGTTCAAAGAAATGGATATTTGATCAATATGAGCAAGTATATGATCAAGCTTTGAAAGAACGTACTAATTAAGATATATTATCAAAGAATATGAATAGAATTCAACAGTTTGAGTACAAACGAGTGTATTACCATCGAAAAATTGGTTTCAATATGAGACATGTAGTAACAAAGTAAAAAATGTTGACACGTTGTGAAGGAATTGATGAGAAAATACGCAAGTATTAACTCAGAAACACATGGTCATAAGCATTAAGTACCACAAACTTGAAGCCATGAAAACATTTAAAGTTCGCTTCTAAATTCGTAAAATCATTTTGAGAATAGAGAAGTGATTTGAACATTTACGAAAATTGTTTTCATATATGAAAGTTGTNTAACCAATATATGTATATATATATATGTGTGTGTGTGAGAGTGTGTATGTGTGAGAGTGTGTATGTATGTATGTATGTATAAGCTCCCCCTCAAAACATGAATAACCTGCAAAACAAATAAAGATTTTGGTATTCATTTTGAAAATGAATCCTCATTCATTAGTAGCTCTCCTAATAAATATATTCCATACAATGAAACTTGAATGATCTCCTTTATTTTGATTTTCTCCCCCTTTAAACAAAAATGAATGTACAATAAGAACAAATACTCCCTTTTTACATTTGAATATCGAGTTCTAAACTGAGTGTTTAGAAGTCAACAGTCACTGAAGACGGGGTCCCGAACTGAATTGTGCAGAAGCCACTATATATAGTTTGCAGGTACTCTCCTCGAAATCTTGCATATTTGCACACGATAACCTGCAAAATCTAATCAAATTGATTTTGGCACCCACTTGGACTTGGGTCCATGCTTGTTAAGTGCAGTTACTTTATAAGATGAAATACTATAAGATCCATACCAATCATTTACATACTGTTTCCGAACAAAAACATTTGTTTCCCAAAAAGAACAATATCTTTTCCTTTTTGAAAGCCTAATAAGATGATTTCGAGAGTAAACAAAATTAGTCTTAGCAAAATGTGTACCTTTAAAAGCTTTGTTCTTTTGAACTTTTGGTTTTGAAACAAAAGACTTTGTTGTATCTACTTTTCAGGAGATTCCTTCACTTTCCATACAAATTTACCTTTCTTAGAACGAGAATTACCTGAGAGATTAACTCTATGATCATAAAAGAGATTTGAAGAATGAATGCGACCACTTGAATTTAAGACCTTCTTGGAAGAAACATCTGCATGTATTGAACTTAGAGTAGTCTTGTATGAGCATTCAGAATGTGCTGAACGTACATGAGGTGACTGATCAATCGTATCAGGGCAACCTCGTTCATACAGATTAACCTTGAATTTTATATCTTCAAGTTCTTTCACTTTGTCGAACAACTTGTTTCTTTCTTCAGGAACTACATCAAGCTTTTTCTGTAGGTCAGATCTCATTTGTTCCTCCTTCATGATATGATTCGATAGTCCAGCTAACTTGCTTGTAAGCTTCTTGACTTCAGTCTCAATGATTTTCTTTTTATCTTCAAAATCTTTTTCCTCAAACTTTTTCTTCTTAGATTCGTCACTCATTTGCTCAAATACTTTCTTCCCACTCTCAAAAATATTTTCTTTTCTTTTCTTTTAAACTCCTTCCTTTCATCCTCAATCTGCTTTTCTAAGTCAGAAATTTTCTTTGTAAACTCAATCCTTTTCTCTTCAAAATATTTCCTCTCAGATTGAAAACATTTTCACTCTTCCTTCAAAATCTTATCGAAATCAAAATCTTTCTCCTTATCATGAGAATCACAAACAATAGAAGCAAATACATTAACACAATCAAAAAAATTAGCATCATCATTATCATCATAACAAAATTCATTCTCATCATTCAACTTCTTTTCCAAATCAAATATTTTCGATGAAAGTTCAACAATCTTTTCCTTAGAAATCTTTTATTCTTTCTCAAAATTGCTTCTTTCAATTATCACAATTTTTTCAAAATCGAACACTTGCTCAGAAAGTTTGATATTTCTCAACTCAAGAGATTTTGCTCTAGGAATAACATCAGACTCAACAAACTCTTTGACTGAACACATACACACACTTAGAATTCACTATGTTTGAAAGTTGTAGTCTATTCACAGATTTTACAAGATCTTCTGAAGTAGTTGAAGCACTAACAGATGAAGCTTCAGAAGTATTTGTAGATTTGTGATTAGAAGAATGCTGACCTGAATAAGTTTGTGTCATATCCTTTAATTTTCCAGTTAAAACCAAATTTTTTTTTCAAGCTCAGAAATTTTACGAAGCATATGATCTTTCTCAATAGAATGCATCCATCTTTCATCATCAAGATCTTTAAGAGTAGAATAGTATTTCACTTTGTAAAATTTACTGCTATTAACCGAAGTATCATCACGTTTTAATTGTTTAAGTTCTTCTTCAGAATAACTTCTAATATAATCATCAGAAAATGAATTTATCTTGAGCTGTAACTGTCATTCAAATGGTCATAGTTAAAAGGAATTTGAACATTATCTTTTCTTTTTCTCCGTTCATCATGTCTAGCTTCAACTTCATCAGATGATCTAGTAAAACGCATCCAATACTATTCAGGAACTCTAAAATACCTCTAATCATAAAGAGTAGGAACAATATCTTGAATACATTTCAAATAATGTGGATTTTCAAAACCTAAACCTTCTCTTATTTCATAACCTTTGAATTCTTTTGGTTTCTTTAAGAAAATTGTTTGATTAGTCTAACCCCGTTTTAAAAGCATAGTTTTGAGTCTGGTGATACGTCCGATTAAAACCTCTTTTTCCTTAGAACCTACATTCAATTTATGTTGAATATCTTATTACACTCCCTTTTCTGATTAATAAGTGAATCAGATTTTTCAACCAGTTTAGCATTAAACTCCTTTTCAGACACATCTTTTTTGCTTTAAAAGCATATAAATTTTTTCATATTGATTTAACTTTATTAAACATATGTTTTTTCTAGATAATTACAGAAGACATAAACAAAGGTGAAACCAAAATTCTATTTAATAGACTTGGGAAAAATAAAATCCAATTGCGTTTTGATAAATTGCAAACTCTAATCTCCACTTGAATGGTCATCGTGAAAGCATTCATTCCATGTACATCACATCCAATGACTCCACAAATCTCTTTTGCATTCCATAACATCCAATTAGCACTTTTCATCGAATATTGATCATTATATCTTGAAGTGAGAGTCACCTTAAGCAGCATCTGCGATGATTTCTACCCTACAAAGAAACATATACAATAAATATTCTTAAGAATAAACATAACTTAGAACAGTAGAATTACATCTGCTTGATAAATAGTGAACAATAAAAAAAGGGGTAGATCTAAGAACCTACAAAACAAAACAGAAGTAGTTGAATCACTTTTGGATCAATGTTTTAAAAACAAGCCACCAACAAAAACAAACTTGCAATGCAAGTGAGAAGAGAGGTCGGTGCTAATGTGAAACATGGAGCACGAGCGACTGAAAAAGGAGGGAGGCGAAGTGAGATTATTAAATTGAGAAAAATGAATTAGGGTTTCCTCTATATGTAACCGCTTATAGAAAATAAATAGAGGGAAACAAGATAAAAGGAGAAAATTAAGGAGGGAAAAAAACCAAATTTAATTTTTAAAAAATTATTTTATTTTTTTATAAAATTCCAATATGGTTATTGAAATCTTATTATGATTAATGTTATCATGCTTCATAAAACAATAATATTTTAATTTCCGTGTAAACTCATTAATAAAACAAATTTCATTTTTTATATGATTTTTTAAAGTAACCAATCATAAAATTGTAATTTTTTTTTCATACTTCGACTTTTTTTACGGTTTCTACTAAAAATTATATAAAAAAATCACTACATATTTTTATATGGTTTTTAAATCAAAGTTTATGTATGTTTTTTACATGATTAGTTTTTAAGATGATTGTGTAAAAAGACTTCTGATCGTTTTACACTTTTTACACGGACCTATTTTCATAACCGTGTAAAACTATGTTAGCTCAATTATTTGT
Organism: Carthamus tinctorius; assembly: GCA_001633085.1. Classification (NCBI taxonomy): domain Eukaryota; kingdom Viridiplantae; phylum Streptophyta; class Magnoliopsida; order Asterales; family Asteraceae; genus Carthamus; species Carthamus tinctorius. The sequence goes on along the minus strand of LUCG01080298.1, from coordinate 2,392 downwards.
AAATGTAAAAGTATGAGAAAAATGCCCAACATAGGACTGACAGAAGGATCGACTGCAGAGGGCAAAGTGACAGAAGTCACAGGATCGTACAAGTTCAGGTTGGCAGAGCCTCTGGGACAGCTCACAGAGACTCTGCGATATATACCTCTGTGGTTGATCACTTTGTACAGATTCAAGGGTTTGTTACATGTCACATGCCTGGCACGTGTAGTTGGTTAAACCGACCTTATTTCAAGGGCTGTGATTGGTGCACGTGTAAAAGATTCATCAAGACGGTTGAAGACTAGTATAAATACGTAGCTTTCCCTTGTAATCTTTACGCTTCCAGTTCTGTAATTGTCAATTTTCAATGAATCAGTTGAAAACTTTTGAAGCAATTCTCCTTTAGTCATATTCTCTATTTCACTGTGTGTTCTTGGTGTTCTAGGTGTTACTGTTCAAATCACATACTCTGTTTTAGATTTCCGCTGCAATTAACTGTTCTAAGAGTTCATTGAGTATATGAACAATATCATTGTTAGAATTTTGATCTTACAATTGGTAGCAGAGCAGGAATTGAATTCTCATTCAATTAATTCTGTTTTTGATATTGATTTGTGATTTTACGAACACTGTTTCATCATATTTCGCTTTTTGATCACTATTATATCAAAATCTTCATATTCTTCTCTATTTTTCTTCGAAATCAGATGGCTAACACTGTCAATACTTCATTTCTAAGCACTGGATCTCAATCCAAACGACCTACACTCATTCGGGAAGAATATCCCCAATGGAAGGTACGTTTGATCAATTTTCTGGAGGGTATCCACCCTAGGATTAGTGAGTTTCTCTACAACCCACCTTATGTTCCAATGGACTTAATTCCTCGTGTTCCTGCTACTGCTACAACACCTGAGGAACCAGAGCATTATGAATTGAAATCAGTTGCCAACTGGAGCGATGAGGACAAGGTTTTTCTTGAGTTGGGGAATAAATGTAAGAGGTTGTTGATTATGGTCATACCACACGAAATATTTAAGAGCATTGATCATTGCCATTTATCAATGGATATCTGGGCTGAATTGGAGAGGTAGATCGAAGGTGGAAGGAAAACTCTCAAAAACAATCGAGCTATTTGTATTGATGAGTATCACAGTTTCAAAGCCAAAAAGGGTGAATCTCTATCTAATACGTACTCTAGATTCAACACCTTGATAAGCAACTGCAAAAGATATGGGGTCATGAGAACCACAAAGGACAATAATTCTCTGTTTTTGAAGAGTCTTAGTAGTGAGTGGATGAATCTAACAATGTCCATGAAGGCTACTCTTGATCTAGAGGTTTGGACTCTGGTAGACCTATTTGGATCACTCAAGAGCCAAGAGCCACAAGCCCTTCAGATGAAGAAAAGCTATGGTGGTCCTCTGGCATTGGTCGCAGAGGATGGATCTGAAAAGGGAAGAGAGCCAAAGAAGGAAGAAAAGGAGGAGAAGAAGAAAAAGAAGGTTTTGATTGCAGAGAGTGATGAGAGTTCTGAAGAAGAAGTTACCATGTAGGAAATGATAAAAACTCTAGCACTGATCACTAGAGTATACAAGAAGGGTGGAGAGAAAAGAGATTACAAAAGTTCTGACAGAAGGAACTATAAAGAAGGTGGCAGAAGAGAGAAGGAGGAACAGAAGACTCCACAAAAGGTGGATGAGCTGAGGAAGGATGAGGCGAAAGAAGGATGTTTTAAATGTGGTAAAACAGGCCACTTTGCTGCTGAATGTTGGTCAAAAGGACCCAAGGTGCCACAGAAGGGTCCTAGGGACGCAGCCTACTACAAAAAGAAGGCTGATTACTATCAACATAAGTCCTTGCTAGCTCAAACCAGTGAGCTGGTCACAGATGATTCTTCTGATGAAGATGCACAGAAGGGTCTCCATGCTTTGGAAGAAGATTTAGACACAGAGGATGAGAGCTTCTGTGGCATGACTAGAATTGAATCTGATGCTTCTGACTCAAATGACCCTGAGGTTTGTACTTCTTACTCTTCTGAATCAACTGATCTATACAATGAGATCATTGATAATCTTGATTCTTGCCACATGGAACATGCTAAGCTCAAAGAAAAACTTTCCTTCAACGAGAAAGAGGTCACTCTTCTCACAGAGGAAAAGGACAGATTTTTTAAAATGTTCAAAGAAGCATAAAGTAATTTTGTGAATTTAGAAAAGTCTTCCAAAGGAAAGATTGTCAAGATTGGAAAGGAATTAAAGAACAAAGTTGATGAGTTAAGGAAGCTAGAACATGAGAAGAGCAACGTTGTTTCTGTCAAAGAGTATTTCCAAAAAGAAAGAGAGTTTTTACTGTTGGGAATCGGAGAGCGATAAACGCGCAGCGGAAAACATAACTGATTCCCAAACAC
>LUCG01080282.1:0-10478 GCA_001633085.1 Carthamus tinctorius | reverse complement strand
ATATAGAGAGAGAGAGAGAGAGAGGAAAGTTCAAATATGAACTCATCTTTCCTTGTAAATGCGAGGATCAACAAAATCGTGCCACGTGGCGATCTGTTAGATCTCAAAAAGATATAGGCATGGCTATCAGGTTATTGTAGAAAGTGGGAGGGTTGAATACAATACTTTAAAATTAGACACAGAGAAGTACTTTTTAAATTCTTTTATTGAAAAACTTCAACGAAGAATTACACTTAGAACACTTAAAACACAAAGAACTGATTGTTGCGGAAAACAAATTACCTAACAGGCTATTTGAACAAACAAACACTAAGAACACTAAGAGAACTAAAGAACACAACTTTTAATACAAAGTAAAACAATGAACTTTTGGGGTTGGAAGCACTCTGTTGATTTCAAACTTTGAACTTATGAAGGCTTGAAAGTGTATTTTTGCCGGATGCATGGAGTCTTATATTTATAGTGCCATATGCATTGAATGCATGGGAGACTTGTCATCTTTTCACTTGCCGCATGGGAGAGCCTACTAATGGTATTGAAGCCAAGTCAAATCCTTTAGATCCCCCTTTTCAGATAAACAATCCTATGTGAATAATCTGCATTTAAGAGAATACAAACACTTCTTCATAGACATCTATCTTTTACAGCCCAGATGAACAGCTACGCAGGGAATGTCTTTGTCGAAAAGATACTGAGGATCAAAAGACATCTCTTTCTTTTATCCATTGGAATATAGACATTCTCCTTTTAATGCTTTTCCAGAAGTAGAAGAAGTGCTTCAAAGAGAGGAGAGTAGTCGTTGCTACCGAATTGATTTACTACCGAAAAGTGCAAACCATTTTTGACCACCACCGATCGGATCACCAATCGGAGAGCAACCGATCGGATTACCAGATCGGATGGCCACTGATCGGTTCATCGGATCGGATGGCCACCGATCGGATCACCAGATCGGTGGATACTTAGTCTTCACTGATGATGGGTTGGTTAACTCAGATTTTGAGCTCATCTAATCTTTGATGCACTTCATTGATGTAGTTGAGCTGGTACGGATTCATCTTTGATTTATCGATGTTATTGAGTACATGAGTTAAGTGTTTTACAACAAATAAATATAGAAGGAGATCAGATGACATCTTCAAATAAGTGTTCTAACAATCTCCCCCTATTTGAGGATGTTATCCATCACACAGATTGTAAAACTAACTTCGTATAAGAGATGACCCATATGAATTCTTTTTGTCTTTTCTTTTTCTTGAGACTTTTAGTATGTAATATTTACAAGTAACTAAACAATATACAAATTGTACAAAAAGATAAAGAAGGAATGTATTCATATAACTCAATTGTACTTCTAATTTCATTGATAAGAACGCTGAGATTACAAAAGTAGTACTTTATCAACTATGAAATACGAGGAAAGAAATTACTTCATGTTTTCGGGGAAGAGATGCTGGTAGTCGGGCTGCAGCTCATGAACTCTGCTAGCATGGCTTTGAAGAGATGGGAGTTTTCAGGACATATTTCCACAAGACCCTTGAGAAGGGTTATATCAGCCACCGGAATCTGAGCAGCTCGAAAGAATCTCCTTTCTCCGAAAGCATCCTCGTAGAACATTCCAAGCTCAGGCTGAGAGATCACTTCGGCCACAAGACCAGCCACAGATGTAGGAATGGATAAGTCCAAGTTATCAACTTTTGGAACCATTCCCTTGGTTGCCATGATTATGATGATATGAGCATGATTGGGCTTTTTGAGCACATGCCTTTTCTTCTTTGGGGGTCTTAGAATAGAGATGATCCTTTTCTCCTCTTAGGTGTGAACCACATTGTACTCTTTTCTAATCTTCCCCAAGTTGTTGTAAAGTTCTTCGAAGAATTCCATGACCTCATCGTAGAGAGGGTTGGGGTCTGTTTTCTCCAAGATCCGAAGAATCTCATCCCATTCAGTTACTCTGAAGTTTTTTAGAGCCAGAATGTTGAATTTCTCGGTCAGCTCTTTTCCTCTCTGAATCCCAAACCAGATGATGTGATCTTGCTTTTTGGCCCTTACTCAAGTGATCGGTCGACTGTCCTTCCGTCGGGTGATGGAATCATGATAAAATTTCACCAAGTCGGCCACCACCTTTTGATCTTTATTGGCTTGGTCGGCAGCAGCCTTTTGGGCCTTTAGAGGATTGGAGAGACCAACATTGGTGGCTTCGGATATAGCTGCACTTTTGGCTAGACCGCGATATGGTTCCATCATCTGTTGAGCCAAGGTGGCTTCTTCTACTTCCTTGGCCGATAACCCCAAAAAAGAGAAGTTTGGGCTGACCGTTTTCTTTGAAGGAGGCTTTAGTTTCAGCTTATCACTGTCACTTACTTTTGGTCGGAGGGTTCCTTCTTTGCCTTTTCTTCGGTAGCTTCTTATTCAGGAGTAAGTTTCTTCTTTTCTTTGTCTCCCAAAGGGCCTTCAGCAACCTTGATAGGTTTCAAGGTTCTAGTTCCCTCCCCCTAGACAGGTGCACCGACGGTGGAGGCCGGAGGAGTGAGGAGTGAGGAGCGTCGGTCGGTGGTAGTACCTCTAGTGGGAGTAGAGAGATCGGTAGAAGGCTGGTCGGAGTGAGGAGGGTCGGTTGGACCAGTTTGGTCGGTGGGAGAGAGAGCCTCGGTGGGCTTGATCAGTTGATCGGTGGGTTTGATTGGTTGGGAGTGGTCCTCTGAAGTGTCATCATTTGTCTTCTTCCCCTCAGCAGAAGCTTGTAACAATGTCTAATTTAGATCCTGCAAAATCAGAGTCTGAATACCCGATTAGATCAAAACCTGAGTCTTTGGGATACCAAAGACCCAGATCAGGAGTACCTTTGAGGTACCTGAAAATTCGTTTTACTGCAGCAAAATGAGATTCCTTAGGATTGGCTTGAAAACGAGCACAAAGACAGGTAGAGAACATGATATCTGACCTATTAGCAATAAGGTATAACAGAGAGCCTATCATTCCTCTATATTCAGTGATGTTCACAGAGGGACCATTTGGGTCGGAGTTAATTTTGAGAGGAGCCATGGGGGTTTTCATAGGAGAGCAAGATTCAAATTAAATTTCTTTAAAAGATCTTTTGTGTACTTGCTTTAATTGATAAAAATTCCTTCTTTTAACTGTTTGACTGAAGTCCTAGAAAGAAGGTCAGTTCCCCCATCATGCTCATTTCATAATGAGTGCTCATGAGATGAGCAAATTCATCACACATAGAGGGATCAGTGGCTCCGAAGATAATATCATCCATATAGATTTGAACAAGAAGAATATTACCTGCCTTTTTCTTGAAGAATAAGGTGTTGTCAATCTTTCCTCTGACATATTTGTGAGAGGTGAAGAAATCAGAGAGAGTGTCATACCAGGCTCTTGGAGCCTGTTTCAGACCATACAATGCTTTGTCCAGCTTGTACACATAGTCTGGATGCTGAAGATCTTCAAAGCCTGGTGGTTGCTTCACATAGACTTCCTCCGACAGCTTCCCATTTAGGAAAGCACTTTTCACATCCATCTGGTACACTTTGATGTTGAGATAAGCAGCATGAGCAAGGAAGATTCGAATGGATTCTAGTCTGGCAACAGGAGCAAACGTCTCATCATAGTCTATTCCTTCCTCTTGCCTATACCCTTGAGCTACAAGTCTGGCTTTGTTTAGGATGACTGTTCCAAGTTCGTCCATCTTATTTCGGAAGATCCACTTAGTACCGATGATGGTTTTGAGTTATGGTTTAGGAACAAGGTTCCAGAATTTGTTTCTGATGAACTGTAAGAGTTCTTCTTGCATGGCTAGTGTAATGACCTAAGAATCTGAATGAATAGTTAAGTTACCTTAATGATAAGTTTTGACTTCTTTTGTAAACTTGGTGTGAAATAAGGGACTGTTTATGCCATTCCTTGAAAGTCTAATTGATTATTGGGTTTTACCATTTTGGGAATGGGCTTGACCTAAGCCCAGGGTATTTAAGATGCAGATCCCTAGGTTTTAGCCAATTCAGGAAAAAGAATTTAGTGTGTGAGAGTGTGTGTTTTCAGGAGCATCAGCATCAGCCGTATTCATCATCATCCTCATCAATTCTAAGGTAATTGTTAAATCTCAAATTTAGTAATAATAGGATTGTTTGAATTTGATTGTTGGTTGTTTAGAGTATTAATCTAAGCACTTTGGAAGGATTCTAGACTGATTTTAGGAGATTTTTGGGCGCCAGCTTCGATCTCCTCGAAACTGGAACCCTGGATCTGAGTTTCCCGATTCGATTTTCTGTCCAAAATCCGAATCGACTTTCTATTCAAAGTCCGAATCGGCCTTCGGGCTGGTTGTCCGATTCGGCTTATGCCGTTTCCCTGATTCGGCTTTTTACCAATCGGCTTTTTGTCCCAAGGCCGAATCGGCCTTTGCCTGTTTTACATATCGGAATTCTGCTATCCCGAATCGGATTTTAGCCTAATCGGCCTATGGGCCGCATGTTTCCCGTATCGGCCTATTGGCCAGATGGTTCTCCGAATCGGCCTATTGGCCGATAGTTCTCCGAACCGGCTTTTGGGTATTTTCTTGAATCGGCTTATGGTTGCAAGAAAGCCGAATCGACTTTTAGTCTATGTTCCAGTTTGGCCTTTGAGGCTTCCCCAATCGGCCTTTGCAAAAGCCGAATCGGCCTTTGTACCCATTCCCCTTTCGGCCTATTGATTTCTTCGATTCGGCCTTTTGGCCCAAAAGTCCGAATCGGACTTTATTAAGTTTCCCGAACCGGATTATCATGAATGTTTGAACCGGACTATTGAGGTCCTAATCGGCCTTTGGCCAGTATAGTGCGAACCGGCCTTTGGCCTGGTTCTCCGAGTCGGCCTTTGGTCGAGTTGTCCGAATCAGACTTTAGAAGATTCCCTTATCGGCTTTTGACGCAACATTTATTCGGACTTTCTGGGTAAGCAGGATGGGACTCTAGTATCTTGGCATCGTATAGGAGATATCTTGGGATTAGACTTTTACATTGCCTAAGTAAGCTCTATGGATTTAGGTCAGTTGCGGAACTGGTGAAACATCAGTACCTGTAGTGAGTGTCAGAATAGACTCAGGTGAGTTCCCTTGTCAACCTTTTTACGAAAGATGATTTGAATATGATTTGTTAACTGGAATTGTTAATCTGATTATCTGTGCAAACTGTTAAATTCTGTATAACTGTAAGCATGCTTATGTTATCTATATTGTTGAGAGAGTGAGCTGCATTGTGGACCGACTGCACAAAGGGACGGTACATCCCTTTGGGTGGGTGGTGTGGGGCACGAATATGTTTCGTCCCCCCTTAAAAGGCATCGACATGGGGGGTCTGCCACGGTATGATTATTAGGGTCCGGGGGATCCATTGTCACGGGGTGACGGGTTGTTGGGTCCACAATGCACCACTGTTGTACTTGATTTTGGGCCAGCGAGCCTTGCATATTTTATGAACTGTTTTATATGATGGAATTCACTAGACCTTATGGTCTAACCCACGTTGTTTTCAAAACTTTACACATATTCAGGGAAGGCTAGAGGATCAGACGGTACGAAGGGTAAGGACAAAATGCGTGTCTAGTATAGCAGACTCCCGGTGTAGATGATCACATAGGATTAGTAAATCTCAGCTGTGAAAGAACTCAGTACTTATTTACTTTGAAAAAGGAGCTTCTGTAATGACTTATTGAGTTATCATTTTCATTTAAACGATTTATTTTCGCTGTGAGATCACTGGGATTACATTTATTATTATTATTTATATGTTTGGAATTGGGGTGTTATAGCTAGGACCCAGCTTGGGTCATTCAGAGCCTCATCAATGGACTTTGGTTCGATGATTGACAGGAAATTTACATATAAACATATGTTTCCAGTTCCTCTCCTGGTTCGAACACCAGCTTGCTGATCAACGATGATTTGTTCGATGATCTTTGGTCCAGTCGATGGCCGAAGGAAGAGGATGAGAAAGATGTGGATGAGGAGATGAAGAAGGTAGGTTAGAGGAGTGAGTAATGGATGGTTGAGGATCTGAAGAATGAGAATCGGTGGGAGGCTCATGGACGGAATGATCGGTGGACTGAAAAGGAACAATAGCTTGATCATCCATTGGGTTAAGTCTTGATGTGGAAGGTTCATTTGTCTAAGATAGGATGGGAGAAGGATTGACAAAAGGTGGTGGTGATTCAGGGCCTAGATAAGAGACAGCCCAATCGTTTAGCTCATCAGAATTAGATGAAAGAGATGAGGTTTTGAAATCATCAAAGTCCACATGTAGTGATTCATCAATACATTGCCTTCTCAAGTTGTAGACCCGATAAGCTTTGGTGGAGAGGGAATATCCCACAAAGATTCCCTCATCACCTTTAGGATCAAATTTTCCCAAGTTGTCTCTATCGTTCAGCACATAGTACATACACCAAAAAACATGAAAGAAGTCGATGCGAGGCTTTCTTCCATGAAATAATTCATACGGAGTTTTTCCAGTCTCTTGGTGACAAGAGATCTGTTTTGAGTGTAGCATGCTGTATTAATGGCTTCAGCCCAGAAGTAAGTTGGAAGATGTGATTCACACAGCATGGATCTGGCAGCTTCATACAGAGTTATGTTCTTTCTCTCCACCACACCATTTTGTTGAGGAGACCTTACGGTAGGAAAATTCTACGAGATTCCTTTTTCAGTAAGGAAATTTTCAAGGAGATGATTTTTGAATTCTATTCCATTGTCGGTTCGTATGGACCTTACTAGAAGTCCTTTGAAAATTTCAACCTTTTTAATGAAGATGATGATCTGTTCAGGTGCGTCACTCTTGTGCCTAAGAAAGGAAGTCCAAGTGAAACGAGAGAATTCATCAACAATAACCAGAATGTACTTTTTTCCACCGAGACTTGGAGTGCTGACTGTTCCACACAGATCCATATGCAACATGTGAAGGGGAGAGTTGATTGAGAAATTTTTCTTGACTTTAAAGGAAGGTCGGGAGATCGTTCCTTTCTCACAAGTACCACATACTTTGTCCTTTAAAATGTTGAGTTTTGGCAACCCAATCACTAGGTCCTTTGAAAAGAGAGAGAGTGTAAGGACCTGAAGTTTAGATGAGGGCCTTTTGTGCCAAAGCCAACCCTTTTTCTCAGCATCTTCTGAGATAAAGCAGATGCTTTCAGCTTCGGCTTCAATGTCCATATCAACGATGTAGACATTTTCTTTTCTTCTTATGGACAAAACTGATTCTCCCTGATCATTCATCACATTACATGCACAAATGTCAAAGATGACTTTATACCCGAGATCACACAGTTGACTTATGCTCAAAAGGTTGTGCATGAGTCCTTCCATGTAGGTCTCCTTGTTGAAGGTAATTGATCCATTGGAGAGAGTCCCCTATCCTTTGGTGATGCCTTTTGCGTTGTCACCGAATGTCACTAAGGGCCCTTTTTTAGACACATAGTTTATTAAGAGAGATTTATTTTCGGTCATATGTCTAGAACACCCACTATCAAGATACCAAGTCTTGCAGGGTTTTATGACCTGCACACATAGAAAAGTTAGTTTCTAGGAACCCACTCAGATTTGGGTCCTTTTGGTTTAGAAGAAGAGGATAGAGTGGTCTTTCTATCAATTTTGTCTAAAGGACAGTCCTTAGCAAAATGAGAGGTGTCCCCACAGTTATAACATTTTTTATAGTTACAAGTTTTCTTGGGAGACTCACACACAGCCTTTCCTAACAAGTTGATTTCAATGTGAGGTTCACTAGGTTTAGCTCCTAACATGCCTTTTCCTTTATTTGAAGAGGTTTCATTGTTGAGTTTCACAGATCTAGGAACAAAAGGAGGTTGAGCTTTTGAGAACATTCTTTTGGGGGGAACATGACCTTTTCCTTTGTGGTTTTCAAAACCCTTTTTATTTTTCTTGGGAAAATCAATCTTTTGGATTTTAGGGGGCTTAGCAGAAGGAACATTCATCATCAACGGTTAGAGGTTCGAAAAACTGATGAACAGGAAGATCTTGACTTTTAAAATCATTTGAGCCTCTTTCTTCAAGGCTTTTTTTGGCTTTTACGAAGCTTCCAAATTTGAGTTGATCCCTGAGATCAAAGGAATCAATAGAACACATAGAAAGAGACTCAGAGGAGAGGAGATCATCGGAAGAGACATTTAAAGAAAGAACACCCATTTCAGAAGCTGAGGGTGGAATTGGATCATCAAACATTTTCTAGTATCCGAGGCCAGTCTTGTCCTCACAAGAAATTTGATCTTGAAAAATTTTATCTAGATTTTTAGAAGCACTGTTCCATTTTTCAAAGATTTTCTTTTATTTTTCAAGCTGATTGAGGAGTTTGTTCTTTTCCTTGGAGATCACAAAGTTGATGGTTTTCAAATCTTCGAGCTCAACTTTAAGTTTGTCGAAGAGGGTTAATTGAGAGGTACAAACATGCAGTTGAGAGGAGACAGATTTGACTTGAGCAGAGATCCTTTTCTTTTCATTTTTTAGACTATGATAATCCACAGTTAATGAATCAAAAGAATCAATATTTTCAGATTCTAACATAGAATGAAAGGGATGTACCTGAGAAGTGGAAGGGTTTTCTGTGGTGACGAGAGCAGTTGACATGTCTTCTTCCATATCCTCATTAACAGCCATCAAGCAGTTGTTGGCTTTGATTGGTTCGTCATCGGAGGATGTTGGTTCGTCAACCCATTCATTTGATTAAGCAAGAAGTCCTTTTCCTTTTCTTGCGGTATTTTGCTCTTTCTCACGAAGATATTTGGCTTTGTATTTTAAAGCCTTGTCAAAGGAGTCCGTCGTCTTCTTGAATCTGCCTAAGGATGATCTTTCAAATCTCCCCGAAGATGATCTGTCAGATCCATCTGATTGAAACCTTCCATACCTGGTAGATCGGTGGGGCACAGAAGATGGTCAGACAAATGGTTGCCCTGACTTGCAGTCTGTAGAAAAGTGACCCTTCTTGCCATAGTTGAAGTAGGTGGAGGACTTATTGAAGACTCTTCCTTTAGAAAATCTCTTGGCATTTCTGGATTTGTTAGAGTGGTGAGAGGGTTTCCTGGAGATCCCAACCATAGCCATTTCATCGGTCAGCTGATCAACAGATAGATCATTGCTTTCATCATCTGCACCACACAGAAATGCATCTGAGGAACACACAATATCTTCAGTTTCTCCCTCTTCTGAGTCAGAGGTAGGATAGGTGATTTGTGGGATACACACATATTTGGAATTTGAGTTTTCACTCATGAAGGCTATAGAGGAGTTTTTGATATCTCTAATCAAGGATTTTCTTTGAAGTTTGGTTTGTTCGTAGTTCACTAAGGTTCCGAACAAGACAGTGAGAGGCATGGTTTCCAAATCCTTGGAGGTTTTGATTCACGTACAGATGTTTTCCCAAAATCAGGAAGTCCATCCATAAATTTGTTCAGTACCTCCTCATTGTCATAAACTTTGCCCATAAGGAGAAGATCATTTAGAAGACTGTTGAATCGATTGTAGTAGTTGGTGATAAATTATCCCTTTTCATGAGAGAAGAGTTTGTATTGCCTAACCAGAGTAATTTTCTTACTCTTTTTGGCTTCACCTGAACCCTCATACAACACACACAGAGTAGACCACATCTCCTTGACAGTAGAAAAGTTTACCAAGGAGTGATACACCTCGCAATAAAGAGATAAAGCAATGATGGCTCTAACCTTAGTATCCAGAGATATCAGTTTCTAGTCCTCATCGGTGTAGTTACTTTCATTTTTGAGAATGTACCTTCCAGTAGTAGCAGAAGTTTTCTCTTCATTTGAAGAGTTGGAGGACCCATCTCTCTTGTGCAAAGCAAAGACAGGTACGTGCTAGCAAAGAAGGGAAGTTTTGTTAAAGAGATCCCAGACTTTTGGAACAATAGGACCATCACGAAGAATAGTAAGGTATCTAGAGTTAATACCTTCCATAAAAAGAATCATTCGGTTTTTCCACAAAGAGAAGTTTGAAGGATTAAATCAGGGAGGTTTTGAGACTGTTCCATTTTCAAAGTAAGAAGACACTGAGTTGTTGACACTTACAGACTTAGAGTTTGAACCTGAAGCAGCCATTGCAGATCTAGTTTGTTGGATTAAACTAACCTGCTTTGATACCACTTGTTAGGTCTCAAAAAGAGATAGGCTTGGCTATCAGGTTATTGTAGAGGGGGGGGGGTTGAATACAATACTTTAAAATTAAACACAGAGAAGTACTTTTTAAAATTCTTTTATTGAAACACTTCAACGAAGAATTAAACTTAGAACACAAAGAACTGATTGTTGCGGAAACCAATGTACCTAACAAGCTATTTGAACAATCAAACACTAAAAACACTTAGAACACTAAGGTAGCGTTTGGTACGCAGACAGGATTGGACAGGACGGGACATGACAGAACTGGACAGGACAGGACAGGACAAGGGAGTGGGACAGGACTGGACGGGACGGGACTG
>LUCG01080254.1:0-11664 GCA_001633085.1 Carthamus tinctorius | reverse complement strand
ATGAAAGATCTAGGAGATGCGGCATACATACTCGGAATTAGGATCTATAGAGATAGATCCAAATGACTCATTGGATTGAGTCAGAGTACATACATCGATAAAGTCATAAAACGTTTTTTGATGGATAACTCAAAACGAGGAATTGTGCGTATGTTACCCGGCACCGTTCTTTCCAAACCAAACTGTCCTAGTACAGATGAAGAGGTCAAAAGAATGAGTCGCATACCGTATGCATCAGCAGTAGGTTCGATTATGTATGCTATGATATGCACTAGACCGGATATAGCTTATGCATTGAGTATGACTAGTTGATATCAAGCTAATCCAGGTGAAAAGCATTGGATGGCAGTAAAGAGCATCCTTAAGTACTAAAGAAGAACTAAGGATATGTTCTTAGTTTATGGAGGAGTCACTGAAGAGCTCGCTGTAAGATGTTACATTGATGCTAGCTTCAACACTAATAGAGATGATTCTCGATCACAGTCGGGATATATGTTCACCTTCAATGGAGGAGCCATTGCCTGGAAAAGTTCAAAGCAAGAAGTGGTTGTGTTATCTACAATCGAATCTGAGTACATAGCTGCATCAGAAGCAGCTAAGAAAGTTGATTGGATGAAGAAGTTCATCGGTGATCTGGGGGTTGTTCCAAGCATCAAGAATGCCATTGAGATGCTTTGTGACAACACTAGTGGCATAGCTATTGCAAAAGACCCGATGGTCACCAACAAAACTAGACATATTCAACGGAAATACAATTTCATTCGCAAGGAATTGGAATTGGGAAATGTATTCATTAGCAAGGTTAATAAAGATGATAATCTAGCAGATCCATTCACGAAGCCTCTTTCTCAAAACAAGTTTGAAGGTCATGCAAAAGGAGTAGGACTTCGTTTAGCTAGTGATTGGATATAAATTTGTACTTTATTAATATCTGGATATTTTGAACTACATAGCAATGGCATGTAATCTATTTTGATATATGGGATATCTCTTTTGATTAAGGTTATTGTGTTCTATGTTAGCATGTTTTGATCATTGAATAAACTAGTTATTCTAAAATTATCCATTGCCACTCATTGTTGTGGGAACAACTATGAATAAAGACTAATATGAATTGGATTGGTTGATTTCATGGGATGAAATAGCAAGGGGTTGCAGCCAAGTTCATATGTACTTGTTGGCGAACAACTATTGGATATGACCCGCTTCAAGAATCAATTCATGGATCATTGTCATAAGTGAATCTTGAACGAAGGTAAATATCTTTATGTCCTTTGACCTGAGATACATATTAGCGACTCGAATATAGGGAAGTATTGTGCTTTGACATGGTTAAACACTGTTCGTAACCGTGCAGTTATAAAAACCATCATTGGATATAATATGAACTATACAAGAGGCGTATGTAGTCAAGGTGGGATTTGTTCCTCTTATGTGTTAAGAGTTAGACGTCCAAGGCGTCTTAGTTAAAGTTGGATAATAAATGAGAATGATTACGATGCATGTCTTATGTCCAATATGATGTCTGAACAAAGGGAATGTTGATTGACTTACCATATACATCAACTACAGCCTTTGAGCTCTTGGAATTGAATATTGATGGATGGCACCTCTTCGTGCGTTACTAGGGGCTGTAGTCCGTTGCTAGACGTCAACTACTGTCTATATCAATCCATAATGAATCTTGTGCAAGTGGGAGATTGTTGTTTCTATATGCTCAAGAATCATTAATGAAAGATATTACTAGTAACATATGATCCTATAGGATCACACCTTTATTAAGTTGTCACTTATTGAATACTTATTAAGAATTTGATTATTAATAAATATATTCAACTCTTGTATTTAATTGGGAAATTGTTATTATGAAAATAATATATCAAGAGAGTATAACTAATGTTTTAACTCATATGGTATGAATTAATATGTCATGTACAAGCTTTGGACACCTTATTCACTAGTTAAAACTTGTACAAATAAGACATAGACTTAGTGTGCTGGACACTCAAGCTCTCTTCTCTCTGTCTCTCAAATAACCTAAATCTCACAAAGGGATGGGAGGTTGTTTGTTCAACCTCCCTCTTACACTCCATACCTCTAAGATGACCATGCTTTGCATTTAATGAAGGTATGGGTCTTAGACATGCTTTGCATTTAATGAAGGTATGAGTCTTAGATGTCAAATGTGAGTATAAAAGGAAGTGTAAGACTTCCATTTATTATGAATTAATTCTTGCTCTCTTTTGAAGCTAGTTAAGATATTATGTGCTTTAAAAATGCTTCTCCTTAAGTACTAAATTGTGTTTAGTACTTAAAGGCTTAAGAAGTCAAAGATACAAGAAAAGAACTAGCATTCTTATGGACAAAAACTTGTTGGTGGATACTTGTAGAGAAGATCAAGCTTCATGACTTTGCCATCTTCATAAACTCGCCAAAACCAAGAGGGACCAAAGGCTACAAAGGTTGTTTTCTTAAAAAAACCCCTATGGATGTTTTGTAAATCTTTCTAACCCATGTAATTAGATCCATGATGGAATTTATTTTAAAATAGTCATAAAATAATAATTATTTTTTATTGCTTCCGTTGTCATACTACTAATAAATTGTTTCCTCTTAGTTACAAAACTCCATTACAAAGTAGACTCTCTCCTACATTTCTCTAGCCTTTTCAGGCTATAACACATCCATTGGTTGTGCTCCCTATACTTTCTAATAGTGTTTAAACAAGCTTTAGTGCAAAGTTTAGATTGTACCTTAGTTGGAATTTCTGCATCATCTGAAATTTCTGCCATCAAAGCTTGATTGTGCACGACTTCTTCAGCGTGATCACTCCAGTCAAATCCCATACCTTCTTGTGACACTAGGTCTTGAGATGTATTACCCTTACTGTTTCTATTGTAATTTGAAGGTTGTGATTGCAAAACAGTACTTCCTCTGCACTCCCTTGCAAAGTGTCCAAATTTATGACACTTGTAGCATTCAACTTTTGTTTTATCAAACCCTGCACCATCTTCTCTCTTCATTGCAAAGTTCTTCCTTCCTATCATGTTAATGAATCCTTTAATTGTCATTGTGAGCATTGCCATCTGCCACATCAGATCCATCTCTTCTAGATCATTAGGATGGATCTGTTCTAGATCATCATTGATGAGAGATGAACTAGCATGGCTTGCTAGAAAGGCTTCAAAACATAATCATTTGCACCTTCTTGCTGTTGAACTCATATCACCACTAGCATTAGGTTCACTTGCAGATGAGAGTAGAGCAGCATTATGAGAGTACCCTGCAGGCCTTCTCTTTGCCTCAACTTCAGCTTCAAATACTCAAAGATCATTGTAGAGATCATCAAGTTCCTTGTCTTCCAGATTGTCATTCTGCCTGAATGAGACAGTATACATTGTCCACTCATCACCTAAGGACCTCAAGAACTTTCTGTTGACATCAAGTTGATCAATGGTGACTCCAACTGTAGCTAATTCTCCAATAAGTTTGTTAAACCTATCAAAGGTTTGCGTCATGGTCTCATTCTTTCCAGCAATGAAATTTTCATATTGCTGTTTAAGAATGGCTTTCTGGTTCCTCTTTGCGCTCTTGGTGCCAGAAAATCTTTTCGTCAAAGCTTCCCAAAGAACTTTAGCATCAGCACACTTGCGAAATTGGTGTTGATATTAATTGGGAATAGCCAAGAATAGAGTGCTCAATGCTTTCATCTCTAACTGCCTGATTTTTCTTTCCGCTTCATTCTTTGGAGGAGGCCTTTTTCCTTCAACACTGGCTTCACCTTCAGTTGTAGGGCCATTCTCTACGATATCCCACAAAGAATAATCAGTAAGAAGGATGTATTGCCTGATACGGATTTTTCACATGTCAAACTCATTGGGTTTGAGCATGGGAACTTTAGAAACAAGAACTCCTTCATTGGTTCATGCCATGTTTTCCATTGTTGAACTGAGAGCTGAGAAAAACTTCAAATACACACTTTTTCTTGTTGAATCTTGGATATGGAGAAACCTGGTTTGTAATGGCTCTGATACCACTTGTCAAGATCGAATTCAAGACAATAACAAGAAGAACCAAGATCTATTAAATAAGTTTTCGGGATAACACCTTAAATATTTAGCAACAATTAAACAGAATGAAATTGAAATCACTGCTATATTGACTGAAATCAAATTATTACAAAACACAGCCCCAGTCTATTGAATGAATTCAACAGACGTACAAAACTTCTCTAATGTAAGGATCAAAACTAGACCTTAAGGCTAAGAACTCTAAAACACGAATACTTAAGAATAATATCTATCTAACCTTCTACACAACTGATCTATATATAAACAGATTTACAAAGATAATTACAAAAAGTAGAATTGATCTTCAGAATCTTGATCATGATTATCTTCAAATCCGTTTCTTGCGGAATAAGCACTTAGCAGCGTCATCTTCTTTGAATAGCACTATCTTCATATGGCATCTTTAACTTCTTCGATCAGCACTAACTTAAACTAGCAATACTATCTTCAATCAACAACATTATCTTTTATCTTTGTACTTACAGTATAAATTACATAACCAATATAAAGTAAACAACACTAAGTTTGTACTGACAACATAAACTTGACTTAGCACATTTCAGACCCAACAACAGTAGTGGCATTATGGTCCATGTGGTAGGGTGGGTGGTCGGGGGCATCAATGGGGTTGTAGTTATGACCATGACAATAGTGGGATGGTGTTCGATGAGGTGGGGGTGGGTGGTGGTAGCTGCGACGACAACATTGGCATGATGATCAGTGGGGTGGGGGTGAGTGGTAGCTATGACGAGGGTAGTGGTTGATGGTGGTCGGTTGGCAGTGTGGGTGGGTAGGGGTGAGTGATGATGTAGGAGTGGGAGTTGTTATGGGGACAATAGTGGCATGGTAGTCAACATGAGTTGATTTAGGTAAGGTAAGGGTGGAATTGGTTGTGACGATGACAACTATGGTGTTCTCGGGGGTTAGGGGTAGGGACATGATAGTAAGAGTAGTAGCATGATCGTGGTTAGGGCAGAGGGTGTTGATTAAATTAGATGTTAATAGATGGAATTCAGTTCTTTCACTTATGCCAAGAAATGATGAATTCCTTAATTTTTGGAATTCATTGGCATTTGACGGATTCCATCACTTTCATTGTGTTAATCGAATATGAGGCTTGAAATTTGGTCAAAGGAATTAGCGATTCCAATTCCTTCAAAAATCCATGAACCAAAAATCCTCTTAGTGTTTAAATAGGTCCACATCAAGTCAATGAGGAGGATCAACAATAGCACCCTATTTGTTAATGACAAAGTCAACAATTTGTAACAATAAGTTAGGACAAGTGAATAAGTAGAACTACATATTTAGTGTCTTGCTTTATGGTTTTAGGGATCTTTGAGTACTTAGAGAATTTCTGTTTAAAGTACTTTAGTGATAGAATTTTAAATATGAACCGAGAGTTACAAGTACTGAAGAAGAAATATAGAATTACAAAGAATACAAATGATACAATAATCAAAAAATATAAAAGATTCTATGCAAAGTAATTTTCAGACTCTTTGAGACGCTGATTAATCTTTAGCTTGCAACATTCCGATATTCTTTTCATAAATGCTATTTTCCTTAGCCGTTTCTCTTATAGCTTCTTTCAACAGAACAAATTGAGTATGAATAGGATCTCTCTTTTTGAACTTGCCTTCAGAACGAACTTGTCTTTAATGAATGCTTGAGCCACCTCCAGGCTAGGGATGGCAACGAGGCAGTTTCAAGCCGGGGATTGGTCCCCCCATCCCTATCCCCGTTCTAAAAACCGTCCCCATCCCCGCTTAAAAAATTGTGGGGAATTAAATGGGGATCCTCATCGGGTAATTGAGGAAAACCGCGGGGAAACGGGTATCCCCGTTTAATTTAAACGGGTTTCACTACAGAAATAATTGTTTAAATTAAACAGTTATTTTTCACCGCGGGGATCCTCGTCACCTTTTAAACTTTATCACGAATCCACGAGCCTCGATAAATGATTTACTAAATTACATAACATTCTTGAATTCATTATCCAAACATATCCGAAAGGAAATTAAAGTCCTAAAGTTGAAACGCATCCAAAATATTAAAACTATACAATAGATTCAGGGATATAATCGGGGGTATATTTGGGGATATAATCGGGTAATCAGGGTTGGGCAATGGTCCCCCTGCCCATCCCCGTTCCAATTTATCGTCTCCGAACCCGACTCGTTTATTTTGGGTTTCAGTTTTCCCGTTGGTTTCGTTTTTTTTTGCCATCCCTACTCGTGATTTTCCTTGGTGGGCTGCTTTTGTTTCTCAACTTCGTCTGCACCTTTCATAGCCTCTCACTTTAAGAGCATTTAGATACCCGAGCTGATAACTAAAAGGATTATTTCTTTAAGATAAAAGACCAGTTTTGTTATAAATCATAAAAACCTCACTAATCAAACTGGTAATTTACTCTAACATATATTAAGGTATGCAAGAATGTGAACTTATCTACTATTCCAAACACCAAAATCTATACAATCCCAGTTATATGTATAATAAGTGATCTATATAATAAAATGTAGAATATCATATATAATTATTTTATAAAAAAAATAGATTGATGAAATAATCATGATAATAGATGATATCCACCAATCCATATTTAAATTTATTGGGGAAGGGTAAAGAGAGGTGGAAAAGTGAAAAACAAAAAGGGGTTAGTGATTGATTCGATTCTCTTTGGGAAGTGCCTCCATGCAATCACCATTATCAATACTTGTTTCCTTTTTCTTTCACCTACTTCTTGTAAATAAATAAAAAATAAACCCTTTTTCAAAGTCATAAAGAATTATATTTATCATGTACTAAGTGGTTTCATTATAAGATATAAATATTTATAGTTTTTATAATTATATCTAATAAAACTAATTAAAAAGATATGTAGACAAATTCTAAACCCATTTTGGCAAATATTTCTAAGCAAGAATGTCGAGCCAATTATGAAAGTACTATATCACGACACTTAATAATGCTGATTATATATATAACTAGGTATTAAGAGCCTGAGTTTTGCACCGGGTTAGAAACTATCATAGATTTTATCATAAGTAATAAGATAGAATAAATAAAAATATTAATTTTAAGAAATTTTAACCTAAAGATTTGGAAAAGATTAACTTGAAAATTTATTATTTCAGTTATCTGTTTGGTGGGTGATGTTATTAGTTATCTACTTGGTCATTAATAATTGATTATTGGACTATCTTCACCAAAATGTATCTAACTATACCCATATTCCTATTGTATGTATCTAACTTAAAAAAGTGGATTGCATATACTATAGTTTTAAAAAACTCTATTGTATGTAATGTTTTACCTGCTAAACCCTTAGCTGATCACCTATTTCAAGAAATGTTTACCTGGTTGTCATGTGGGATGCCACGTAGATGCCATATCAGATAGTTTCATCCCAGTCATCTTCTTCTCCTTCTTCATTGATCTCATCAAAAACTCTAATTTAAACAACAACAAAAACATCAAACTCATAAAAGAAAGATAATGGTTTATGATTTGTTGAAGATAGTCATAAAAACATCAAACTCATAAAAACCATAGATCTGGAAATCATTGAAACCATTAAAACATCAAATTCAAGCTGGTACTCTTGGCCTAACAAATCGTTGAAACCATAATAAATCTGGAAATCGTTGAAACCATAACAAATCTGGAATCGTTGAAACCATAACAAACCACAACAAACAAATCATTGAAACCATAACAAATTTGGAAATCAAAATCTGGTACTCTTGGCCTAACAAATCTGGAAATAATACAAGTTCAATCATAACATCCAGGGTTCGAAACTCTACAAACCTCCATTACTGATTTGGTGGAATGAAAAATAGCAAAAATACGATTGAATTTGAACTGATTTCTTTCGGAGTGATGATACTCAAAAACAAGTAAGTAGGTATTAAATTAGGGATTGCTGATTATTGGTTTCGTATTTAGTCAAATCTTCAGCGCTATTGTTGATTGTTGATTTTGCAGATAGATGGTTTGATGAATTTGGGGGTTGGTGGTGTTTATATAGAAGAAATTGGGGTTAACCAAATACGCCCTAATTGTTGTTTTGGGGTTGCGTTAGGATTCATTTGAGATGAAAAAGTCATAGCACCCTTAATTTTGAAACCCTAATTTTGATGAACCCTAATTTTGATGAAACCCTAATTTTGATGGAGAAGAAGATTGCAGGTTTTTTTTTTCAGTTTTACAAAAAATAAAAATGCCATGTAAAAAATAACTTGTTATACATCAGCAATATCAGGTTAATAGGTAACATGTTATATACAATAGCCAATTTTAAAAGTATAGTGCATACAATAGCACATTTTGAAGTTGGATACACACAATAGGAATAACCTTAAAGTTGGACACATTTTGGTGAAGATAGTCCTTGATTATTTATTAATTTTAATTAATAAAAATCATAATAAATAAGAATTAAATGTGGTGAATGAATGAAGGTGAACACGAGCGCATGATTATTCTTTTGATTAAAGTTACAATAGTTTATAATTAATCAATAAAACAAAATACATTGATAAAATACATAAATTAAGAAGTAAAAAAATGTGAATTATGTAATTTGAGAATACAAAATATCAAGAATGATCTACTATAATGACCAAATATGTATTTTAATCAAACATTTTCTGGAAGAGTTAACCACTTAATTTAACAAAGTTGAATGGATAGATGAAAAATGAATGAAAATAAGAACCACATGGAAGAAAGAAACAGTTGTTAAAGAGCAGGGATGAAAATTGTTATAAATATCATACGACAAGGACTAAAATCGCAGTCTTGTAATTTAACCACAATGGCAATCTTGTATTAACAACGACGACAGTCTTGTAATTTAAGCGATTTCCAGGGTTACATTTATTTTTTTCCTGCAAATTGTATGGTATAGTAATATTCTTTCCTGGTAATTGTAGAGTTATATAATTAATTGATTGTTTTTTTATTAAAGTTATAATATTCTATAATTAATCAATAAAACAAAATGTGTTGATAAAATAAATAAAGAAAGTAACAAATGAAAAAAAAATATGAATTAATTTGAGAATATATAAAAAATAGTCTACTATAAGGACCAAATGTGTAATTTAATCATATATTTTTTTTAGATGAGTTAACCACTTGCTTTAACAAAGTTGGATGAAAGGATGAAAATGGAATAAAAATAAAAACTACAGGAATGAGAAAAACAATTGTAAAAGATCTTAATAAAAATCGTTAAAAATATCAAATAACATGGAGTAAAATCATAATTTACTTTGTTATTTATTATTAAAATGACAATCTTGTAATTTAAGTAAGGGAAATTGTTTTTCCTTATAAATGTATGATGCTATAATTTATTTTGTGTTGTATGGTTTTTTAACAAATACACTATTTTATTTTCCAAAGAATATTATAATTCAAAAAGTTAGTCACTGATTTTTTTCATAATCAATTTCTCTTAAAATTTTGGTAAGCACATAAATTTACAGGATTCCTATCACTTGTCTTTAATTTGTCTTTTAGTTAATACGATTTAAGATCTCACTATAACAAAAAGAGTTTTTAGAAAACAAAGTTTTAGAGAAGGATTTGAAAGAATATATAAAATTGATTTTTAGAGAATGAATTATATAATAAATAAGAAAAGTGTAACTGAATATAAGCTCTCCTACCTAAAACCCTTTTAAAACTCTCTCCAAAACCGTTTCCTACCGTTATAGGGAAGATTGTTGACGGAAGTAAAACTTCTCTAAAACCTTTAGGGTGTGTTCGTTTTGCAGGAATGGATTGGAATGGAATGGATTTCAAAGAGGCATTTGGATTTGGAAGGATTTGGATTTCGTGGGATTTGGATTTCAAATCCTTAATAAATCTTGTTCGTTTTATAGGATTTAGAATGAGACATGAATTCAAATCTTTTGATAAATATACTCCTCCAAACAAAACACTTTCCAATTTCAATTTAATTAAGTTTAATTAATTATTATTTGAATTAATTATTTTCATATTTAAAATTACGTTATTTTATTTTTCTATTAATAAAATTGTTAAGTTGATTTTTATTTTATGAAATTCTATTATTATTTTAAAAATAGTATTTTTTGCATATCTAAGGCATTATTGTATAATATTTAATATTTTTAGTAAAATTACAAATTTACAGGTAGGCCATCGTGAGATAAAAAAATATCATATACTAGTAAAAAATAATGAAAAATATTACTTACTGATGGGCCCATGAGTGTTAAAAAAGTAGAATGATAAAATATACAAATTTACTAGTCGGCCAACACCAGAATCAATTGACTAAACAACTTTCAACAGGCGCAACCTAGAGATGCACAGGGTCGGATTTTTGTCTGATCCGGATCGGATCAAATCCGATCCGGTTTTTTTCAGACATTCTTCAAACCAGTTTTTTCAATAACCAGATCGGATCGTAACCGGTTTTTTGTGAAAATTTCATATAACCGGTTACGGATCGGATCGTAATCGGTTTTTTACTAAACCGGTTCATTTTTCTTTTGTGCTACTAAATACTTATTGAAAAATCTGAATTGTTTGATGGGCTAGTGGGCTACTAATCTTTGATGGGCTACTAATCTGAATTTGTTTGATGGGCTGGTAATTGTATTTAATTTTCTATATAAGTTATATAGTTATATACTTATATAGGGGTGGGTTCAAAGAGAATGACATCAATTTAAGAGAATACGAGAATAAATGTTAGCCACACATCTTTGGTTACGGTGGACNGACCACGGTCAAAGCCGCCTTTATTGACCGGATGAGTGGTTGAAAATCATTCTCGTATTCTTTTAAATAGTTATCATTCTCGCATGATCCTTTTTCTACTTATATATACTTAATAGTTGTATGTTATATTATTATATAAATTATATAAGTGTATTAACTACACAATTTATAACGCGTCTTTTTCGAACCATCCAACATATTACACAAATCATAGTGCATCTAAATTTGTGGGTTTCGATTGTGTTCGACAATATTAAGGACTACATTTCTTGGGTCTACGTCTTGATTAACCGTAGGTTGTCCAGTAGGATTGGAAGAAGTAGCCATGAAAATAATAATAATGTTTAAGAAATATCGGGACTTGAGAAAATATAACGAGTTTACGAAAATATAACGAGTTTACGAAATATCGAGAAGTTGAGAAAATATAATGAGACTTGAGAAATATCGAGACTTGAGAAAATATAACGAGTTTACGAGATATCGAGAAGTTGAGAGAATGAGGGTTGAAAAGTTGAGAGAATGGTGTGGATTCAATCTCAACACATTACCAATATATATATGTATATATATAGGGGTAGGTTCAAATGTGAACCACTTTTTCATTGTGAACGTGAGGACCACCAATAGCGCGCCACGTGGCACACATCTTGGGTTACGGTGGACGTGATCACGGAGGATTTACGAGATTCATAGGAGGGTAGAGATTATTAAATGAGGGACCACAGTCAAAGCCGCCTTTATTGACCGGATTAGTGGTTGGGATTCGTCCTCATGTTCACAATGAAAAAGTGGTTCACATTTGAACTTTCCTATATATATATAT
>LUCG01080222.1:0-10001 GCA_001633085.1 Carthamus tinctorius | reverse complement strand
TCCAACTTAAACCTTTTGCCAATTTCCTCCACAATAGCTGCAAATGTAGCTGATGAGATTGGGAGAGTGAATTTGATCATATCATCTGCACACTCTACTTTTATGGTCACGGTATTTTCATCCAAATTCATCTCTCTGTTGTTGGCCAAGGGATCTTCAAATGCTTCTTTATCTTCTTCATCTGTGCCACTTTGATCATTACGCTTGCGCTTCAATGTAGACAAAAAAACTGTAAAACAACATCAAGAAAGAATAGACGGTTGTTATTCGGGCATTAAGCAAATGCTATCCAAAGGGTTCAAGTAATTAGATAATCATTCAATTTATGTAGAAATAAATGTAACTGGAATCAAAAGATCATAATAACCATAAAGGTTTTTTGCAGCTTCTATCATGCCCTCTTGAGATAATGAGATTGGAGTTGTCTTGCATTTCGCCTCCAGAGGCGTTAAAGATTCCTCACCTGCACTACTATTTTCTTCTGATGATCCTGACGCCGATGATGATTCAGTTCCCCCGAAAATCGTAAAAGATTTGATTTTGTTTTTTGTAGAATTCTCAACATCAATAATGGGTAATTCATCACCAAGTTCCCCACCAGAGGCATATTTGAAATTGGGCAAACACCTCTTCAGCGACAACAATAGCGACTCCAACAAGATAGCATGGTCCGGAACTTCTTTCCATAAAAACTCAAAAACGTAGTTGAAATCACTAGTCTCGGTGCTCCTCAGGCATATCACAAAGCAACTACATTCAAAAAGGCCACCCTCATCATTAATGTGACGAACCATCATGAGTGGCTGATTATCACTCAACTTCGAAACCTTTTTCATGAAGCGAGGTTTATGGTTTTTAAGTGTCCTCCCAATAAGTCCTTCCCCCATTTTCAAAGGAATATGATGACATATAGAACTATAAGCTACAAAACATTCATAACCATAATCATCGTCATATGATTCATCATCAATACAACGATCAACCAATTTGAGCCCTAATGTTCGTTTTGTTGGACGGTCCTCCAAAGAAGATGAAAATGCCACATGTTTCTCATCCTCATAAGCAATCCAAACTTGAACCAAATCCAAGCGAAACTTTGGCCAAATGATCTCTAGTGCCTTGTTGATTTTGTCCCGGGCATGTTGGAGACCATATACAGACTGTTTCAAGGGTAAAAGAGTAATTACACACATCCAGTTTCTAATGGTAGGGCATAGAAAGATCACAGAATGTAAAACTTCTTAATGTATAATACAACAACTATCAAATTCAAGATTTAAGTCACCGCGCTCTCACTAACTACTAGCAATTTATATATGAGTTCTTCTAGAAACTTACTTTGTATGGCGGATGTACATCAAATGTTTTGAGGCACCATGTCTGCAAAGAAGTAACCAATTAAATTAGCCTAGGGACCACAACAAAGATAGATGGTTTATGGAAGTTTCCAATTTAAAGCTATGGTTCATTAACATTGCCCTGAATTGATTTTAAGCTAAAAAATTTTGAGATCTTCCCTAAACCTGACCCATAATCGTTATGTGTGTGTATCGGTTGGGATCTAACGAATTGCTATGAGATTTGTTGAAATAACTCAAAATACAAACCTGGAATCTTTTACGCAGGACAGCGAGCATAATAACAAGCTGGCAACACGATTCCGTACTACACTCAACCACACCAACACAGCAGGTTCCAGAAGGATCAAAAACAGGCACCATAACGGAACGAAACAAACCACATTGCACAGCAATGGACTCCAATGGAGTCATCCGGTGAACCCTCAGATCCGGAAGTAACTCCGGCATTCGGTTCAGGAATGCTCTTGCGGGTGCACCATTAGTTATGATGGTAGGGTCCTCTTCAACTTCAAGGGGCTGATTCTTCATATCGTCGATACTATATTGATATCTCATAGAGCATGACCTGTATTTTTGGCCACCATCGACTGTTTCTGATATGGCAAAAGGTTGATCGAGAGTCGTAAGAAGCCATCTGCCGCCGGTAGTTTTTACCGGTGCCCAAAACTGAACCACCCCATACATTTTATCAAAAATACTTCTCATCTTTTCTTGAATGAGGGTTGGAGAGGTTTCAAGGAATCTGGAGAGAACATCCGCCGGAGAAGACGAAGGCGGAGGAGCATCAGCCATTTTAGGGCTCAATTTACAGACACTCTCTTGAGTTATCTGGTTGGGTAAAAACAGCAGCACTTTCGTCTCAATTTATGAAAAGGTCCTTCTTCTATCTCTCACTAAGTAGCACTTTTGTCCCATGTGATGGTGTGATCTTAGTGGTGGCCAAAAACCGGTTTCGGGCAGGTTCGGGCCAGGCCGGCGGCAAAACCGGTTTGCTACAGTAACGCCAAAACCGGTTTGGCCCTGAACCGGTTCAGGCCGGGCCGGGTTTTGAAGAGATATGTGTGAACCGTTTAATGTAGGGTTGGAACCGATTTGTGAAAACTGGTTTGGGTTCGGTGCGGACCAATTTCGTAACGTTTTTGATTTTTTTTTGAATATTTGTTTGGTTCTTTTGTGTGTGCTGTTATAATATTAAGTAATAACTAATTAATTACTAAACTCAAAAAAATTAAAAAGTCAAAAATTAGAGAGAAACAAATATACAAGAACCAAGAAATGAGAATTTTAGGCGCTTTTTGCTAGTTGGGAATTGGTAATTTGATCCATAACCTCCCCCCCTACTATTTATATACATTTGGAGGCTAAAAGAAGACCAAAAAAACGACTAGAAACTCTTCCAACGGCTACATAACGTTCAAATTAACGGCTATATTTTTTGAAAAATCTGTTCGGACTGAAACCGATTCGGGCCGAGAAATCTTCTAAAAACCCAGCCTGGTCCCGACTTTCAGTTCTGAAACCGGTTCGGGCCGAGAACCGGTTCGGCCTTGGTTTGGTTTCGTTTTTTTTTTTCGTCGGTTCGGTTTGGTTTGGCCATCATCACTAGTGTGATCAACTGTTTCTATTTTTGGTTTTACCCAAATTTGGTCCCTACGGTTTAAGACTACGGTTGTGTTTGGTAACAATAAGCTAGCTTATAAACTAATACATGGTTGGATGGACCATAAAGCTAGCTTATCGATACGGTAGTTGGAGTAGCGTTTTAGGAGTTTTTTTTGTAGTTTTTCTCAATTATATCATTATTAATACTAATTATTATACCCCAATATACCTTTTTTGGTCATTTTACATACTCATAAGCTAGTTTTTGTCAAACATAATTTACTCATAAGATAACTTACCAGCTACTAACTAGCTTATTAGTCAACAACTAGCTTATAAGCTATCGGCTAGCTCATCAGCTAGTTTGCCAAACACAGCCTACATCTCAAGTTCTTAACCATTGTGGTATGCACTTTTGTCCCTACGGTTTAAAGGGTTGGGTTTCAGTGAAAAGTGTCAAATATGGTGACAAGTATGAGAAGTGGTCATCAACCATGGAATGAGAAATTGATGAACATTAGAATGAGACGTACCAGAACAATTCCCTTTTAAGACACAATTTATGGAAGGACATTTGATTAAAAGTAATCAACAGCTTAAATGTATTCCTCATATTTCTCACCCAAAATGACACTTCTCGTATAATCTCAAAGTTTGAAACTGCATCTTATCAAATTGTGGTTTGCAAAAAACAATCGATATTGGTCCATCACTTAAAATATGTTAACTTATATGAAGTTACAAAATCAAAAAATAAACAAAATTAATAATTATTTTACAACTATTAGTTTACATTTTTGTATTAATTCTAACGTTTATATTTTATAAACATGTTTTATAGATTTAGGGATTGTTTGCTTGGTTTTCTATTAAATTGTGTATGAATAAAGTTGTCTATCTAAATTAATTTGTCTCTATAGGCTGAGAAGTTTTTTGTTGGCGAAAGCTCATAGGTGGAAGAAACGTGTTTTTTGATTGAGAGTGACACAAATTTAGAAAAACTTGGCTTTTTGCATAAATCTCTCTCCTAAAACCTTACTGAGTAAGTCACTTCCTCTATAATTAAAGCGACCACCAAACAAACATGAATTATAATAAAATGGTAAAGTTTTGTATAGGTGTTAGGGTTCTTATAAGATCTTCTGAGTGGATATTGTCCGACGGTGAAGTTTCATATAAAAACCCAATAAAATGCTCAATAGAAACCTCCATTGTCGATGCTCTGAAGAAATGTTAGTATCCTGTTTTATTCTAATGGATTAGAATACCTATTTTAAGTTATGCATTATTATAGTTAGTGAGAAAGAAGAAAATATAAACTTAAAACATATTATTTTAGTAGAATTTTTCTAATGATTTAACAATGTGGGGGAAGGAAACTTGTTCCCCAACATCCTCAACCTGTTGTCATCTTTATCGGTAAATACTTATATGGTAAATATTTGATACTGAGACCTTCGCTTAATATTTGGTATTTTGAAGTTCTAACACCGGATATTGGTAATAATCTCAATGATCTAAGGTTTATATTTTTCATAACAATAACGTTTAGATGATATGTTGTTGGATTTACTTGAAATTTTGACCAATCATTATATTTGGTTACGATACATTTTCTATTTGCTATGGCTTTATTCTTTATAAGGTAAATTACATATTTGGTCCCTGTGATTTACATTTTATTGCACTATTGGTCCCTATTTTAAAATAGTTATAGAAAGGATCCCTATGGTTTACACTATATGTTGGTCCCTATGGTTTACACTTTATTGCACTGTTGGTCCCTATGATTTACACTATATTGCACTATTGGTCCCTAACCCTATTGGCAAAATAGAGACCAACAATGCAATATAGTGTAAACCACAAGGACCTTTTACATAATTATTTTAAAATAAAAACCAATAGTGTAATAAAGTGTAAACCATAGGGACCAAATATGTAATTTACCCTTCTTTATATAACAATACCACTTGTACATGTTCAAAGTTCCATGTTGCACTCCAAGACACATTGTCTTTTGTCTAATCTCAAAAGCAATTAACTTTGCATAGTAATGTTCAACACTTTGTAAATGTGATGTATACTTGATAAAATGAAACTAATAGTGATTTAGTTGATTCAAGATAATACAAAGGCAATCATCTGGTTTCCTAAGTACGTTGATGATGGAATCGCCTTCGGGAAGTATCTTGCTAATAAAGTATATCTTTGTTGTTTGAAAGATCTTTCCGATTGCCTTTTACCGTTTTCGGTACCCTTATACATGAGATACAATTGAGAAGTATGGCATGTGCTGCTACTTGCAATATATAAGGCATTGTATATTGTTAAAGTCTTAGAAGGCTCCCAAACAATAGTAGCATTTGAGGATGAAGACCACAATTCTTCAGCAGACATGTGGGATGAAGACCCTATTTTGTGTCTTCTAATATCCAAAATCATTATATCCATTAGCCTTGAGACCAATGAACCTTTTGCATTTTGGATTTTTAACCTTTTACAGGTCATTACTGCCATTTTGTACATAATCAATTGGCATGGACATAAAATTCTTAAAAATTACTCATGAGCCCTAACTGGGTTCATCCAGAAACTTCTTTTTCTTTCATGTCCTCCCAGCTATGCTGCACTATCCTTAGATGACCCATTGGCTATGAACATGATAGTGTAACATTTACTTAAGTGGATGACAAGTGATGAGGAGAGAACAAATAATATGCTTAAAGAACCTTCCCAATTTCCAAAAAGACCAAAATGACACATATTTTTAACAAGATAGATAACAACTCTACATAGAGTAAAGGAAGTTGTGAAACCTTGGCATTGTTAATGCTTGAACCATATAGGAAGTCATGTGTTAGCATGCTTAAGATGACACAAAGTAAATTATGCTCCAGAGGTTTGAGAATATGGATAAGATGGTTGTGGCAGCAAACGCAGTCGAACAGCGCTAGTTATATTTCTCCGCTCTTTTATACATACTTTCATGTCTTCGTCACAAGCTAATAAAATCCAATCACCATCTTCGTCATGGTATTTGAGCTTGTAATTAGAAGGTTCCAACTTAAACCTTTTGCCAATTTCCTCCACAATAGCTGCAAATGTAGCTGATGAGATTGGGCGAGTGAATTTGATCGTATCATCTGCACACTCTAACTTTATGGTCACGGTATTTTCATCCAAATACATCTCTCTGTTGTTGGCCAAGGGAGCTTCAAATGCTACTTTATCTTCTTCACTTGTGCCACTTTGATCATTGCGCTTGCGTTTCAATGGAACTGTATAACAACGTCAAGAAACAAGAGACATTTGTTATTCAGACATTAAACAAAAGGTATCCAAAGGGTTCAAGTGGTTATATACCAAACTTGGTACCAGAACAAACAAAATCATACCAATTATGTAAAAATAAGTGCAATTGGAAACAAAAGATCATTATTACCATAAAGGTTTTTGGCAGCTTCAATCATGCCCTTTTGAGATAATGAGGTTGGAGTTTTCTTGCATTTCGCCTTCAATGGCTTTAAAGATTCCTCACCCACACTGCTCCCTCTTTCTAATGCTTCCGACGCTGATGATGATTCGGCTCCTTTGAAAATCGTAAAACATTCGATTTTTCTTTTTGTAGAATTATCAACATCGATAATGCGTAATTCATCACCAAGTTCCCCACCAGAGGCATATTTGAAATTGGGCAACCACCTCTTCAGATACAACAATATTGACTCCATCAAGTTAACATAGTCCGGAATTTCTTGCCATAAGAACTCAAAAACATAGTTGAAATGACTGGTCTCGGTACTCCTCAAGCATATCACAAAGCAGCTACATTCAAAAGGGTCACCACCCTCAGCGTCAAAATAATTGTGACCAAGTATCATCAATGGTTGATTATTATCACTCAACTTCGAAAGTCTTCTCATGAAGCGTGGTTTACGGTTTGCAAGTGTCCTCCCAACAAGTCCTTCCCCCATTTTCAAAGGAATGTCTTGACATATACAACTATAATCACAAAAACATGTATAAACATAATCATCGTCGTATAATTCATCATCACCAATACACTGTACCAATCTGAGCCCTAACATTCGTTTTGTTGGACTGTCCTCCAAAGAAGATGAAAATGTCACATGTTCCTCATCCTTATAAGCAATCCAAACTTGAACTAAATCTACATGAAACTTTTGCGAAATGATCTCTAATGCCTTCATAATTGCGTCGCGGGCATGTTGGAGACCGCTTACAGTCTGTTTCAAGGGTAAAAAGTATTTACACACATCCAATAAGCAACTTATGTTTTTTTTGTAAAAGGTTTACTTTACGAAAGTGTGTTCAACTTGTCACGAAAAATTATTGTATGTACTGTACTTTCATTTTTACCATTTGGCATATCAAAACTATCAAAACCTACCATTTAATGTATTTTGTGACAAATTGGATACACTTTCGTGACAAGTTGGATACATTAAATGATAGGATTTGATAAAGTTGGATGCATACAATGATCATTTCTTAAACTCTGAAATGCCAAATCGTAAAAATGGAAGTACAATACATACAATAACTTTTCCTGACAAGTTGGATACACTTTCATGAAGTAAACCCTTTTGTAAAAGTGTTTATCAACTTTTGTGATGTTGAAATGCAGTTTTGTAAAACATGTTTGAGATAACTTATGAAGGCACCAGAACGTGATAAGCTAAAGCTAATAAGTTGTTTTTTTAGTGTTTGCTAAAATTTGTGTTTTTGGGTTATAGGGTTTAAAAAGAGTAAACAGGTAACTTAGAAATAAGCTAATAAGGAGTTTCAAAAAAGTTAGAATGAAATAACTTATTATACACTCCTTATCTGTGCTGACAAAACGATATAAGCATTTTTCTTTTTCCTCGTCCAAACACTAAAAACAACTTATTACTGGTACTACAATGGAATAAGTTAATAAACACTTTAAATAAACAATCCCAAACACCCTCTAAACATAGAATTGAAGAAAAATCACAACTCTCGATAACTATAAAACATCTTTTTACATGATATAATCATTTATTCAAGATTTGAGTAACTGCTATACTAACTACTAAACCATTTATTTCGATGATGAGGAATCATAAGATATATATGAGTTTTCTCGAAACTTACTTCGTATGGCGGAGTTGCACAAAAGGTTTTCAGGCCCTCTTTCTGCAAAGATAAGTAGCGATAATAATCGTTATCTGTTTAGATCATTAGGCTGTGTTTTTTAAAAATAAGCTAGCTAATTAGCTAGTACATGTTTGGATGGACCATAACCTAACCTAACTGATAAGCTAGTACGTGTTTGCATAGACTATAAGCTAACTGATAAACTAGTACGTGTTTGGATGGACCATAAGGTAACTGATAAACTAGTACGTGTTTGGATGGACCATAAGCTAACTTATAAGCTAGCTGCTAGCCTATTGAAACACTAGTTGGAGTAGCGTTTCTTTTTGTAGTTTTTTCCAATTATACCCTTATTAATATTATTTATTACATCTCAATATACCCTTTTTGGTCATTTTACCTACTAATCCACTAGTTTTTGCCATATATAATTTATTCGTATGCTAGTTCGCTACTAGTTAGCTTATTAGTCAATAGCTAGCTTATTAGTTAGCTTATCAGCTAGTTTACCCAACACAGCCAAAATGTAGTAAAATAACAGGATCTAACAAACTACTATGAAATTGTTGAAATTCAAACCTCGAATGCCTCAATCAAATCGGCGTACATAGTAATAAGAGGGTAAGGATGATCTGAACTACACTCAACCACACCAACACAGCAGCTTCCAGAAGGATCAAAAACAGGCACCATAACGGAACGAAACAAACCACATTGCACAGCAATAGACTCCAATGGAGTCGTCCGGTGAATCCTCAGATCCGGAAGTAACTCCGGCGTTCGGTTCACGAATGCTCTGGCGGGTGCACCGTCGGCTATGATGGTAGGGTCCTCTTCAACTTCAACCTTATAGTCGATACTATACTGATACCTCACAGAGCATGATCTGTATGTTCGGCCAACATCGATTATTTCTGATATGGCAAAAGGTTGATCGGAAGTTGTGAGAAGCCATCTGCCGGAGGTGGTTTTAACCGGTGCCCAAAACTGAAGAAACCTGGCGGTTTCGATTTCGAGGCTATGTAATATAGTTGTTATCTTGTGTTGAATGAGGGTTGGATAGGCTGTTAGAAATCTGGAGAGAACATCCGCTGGAGAAGATGAAGGCGCCATTAGGTCTCAGTTTAAAGATACTCTCTCGAGTTTAATAAAAATGGAGGAAAAGAAATTGGAGGAGGAGAAAAGAAGGGAGAGGAAAGGGGGGAAATTTTCCCACCAAATTCGACTTTCAAACACAAAAATTAAAAGAAAGAATTATCCTTTCAAATTCTGTGATTTCATTTCCTTATGGAAACTCGAGAACACATTTTATTACGTTTTTTTTTTTTTTTATAAATTCTTTCATTTTATTTCTTTAAAAAAAATTGAGAACAAGACATATAAGAGCATCTCCAAAAATTCTCCAAAATGGAGAATCAAAGTCTAAAAATCTTTATAAGAAAATGTATTCATCTCCAACAGATTCTCCATTTTGGAGATAACATCATTACATATATTTTTAAAATGTTACATATATCTAATAAAATATTCTTTCTCTCTCCTAAATATTTTATTTCAAGATTTCTTATTGGTGGAATACAATAAAAAAATATTTTTTCTCTCATGTNTGGGGATTTTTATATTCTCTCTCCTACTTTCTCCAAAATGAAGAAAGTTTTGGAGAATCTGTTGAAGCCTAAAAGTGTCTAAAATTTTCATTTTCTCCAAAATGGAGAAGCTGTTGGAGATGCTCTAAGTAATCAAATTAAAGAGACAATCTTTCAGAAAATTAAGGGAAAAGTCCACTTGCTCATCTATTGACTTTAAAAAAATGGTAAAATATGATTTAATCCCTAAACTTTGTACTTAAAAATGGTTTAACCCTTAAACTTTTTTAGTGAATGTTTTAATCCC